>CM021733.1:2465782-2538764 GCA_011075105.1 Heteronetta atricapilla
AAAAGACGTTTAGATGTAGAGCTATGGTTTAGTGGGGACTAAACCATTTAGATGTAGAGATATGGTTTAGTGGGGACTGTTAGTGTTAGGTTAGAGGTTGGACTCGATGATCTTGAGGTCTCTTCCAACCTAGAAATTCTGTGATTCTGTGATTGTGCATCCGGTATCTCCCACTCAGCAGGTGCTCCCGTTTCCAGGGTGAGATACCTCTTCATCTAATCCTGCTAACATATTCTGAGACGGCTTAAATTGCTTTTTAGGTATGCATTTCCTGTGTCTGCAAGATACATCATGACCATTATTTTTATTCTGTAGTTTTTCACTATTTTTCAATGAGTTCAGTACTAAGAAATCACGTTCTACCTACTATATAAAATATGCATTTAACACACAGACATTTCCTTTTCTCTAATAGACACCATAATCAGAGAAGACCTCTTAAAGTGCGGGTTAAGCAGGAAAAGAGCAGAGGCAAGTAATCACCAGGGCCTTTCCCAGCCTCTACGTACATGCATCAACACACGGTCAAGCAGTTTCCAAATTTGTTTTCCCTTCAACTTCGCAGCTGAGAAGTAATTCCCGTAGAAACAAGTTAAGCATATATATGTATAATTCCTGCCTGAAATCTTTAAGATCATGGACCAATTTGGCCAAATACACATTTTTTCACCTTGATATAGTAGACCTTAAAATCAAAATAATCTCTATGCCCTTTTAATAGGGTGAATACTTTAACAGTAAATACATTCTTAAATTTTTAGAAATCAATGTTATTTCTTGCAAGCCTTTAAGAAATAAGAAACCTGAAACAAGGACTGTCTTAAAATAAAATATGCGACTCCTTGTAATCCTCAGTTTTCTAATCTTCAGAAAAAGTACTTATTTACTGGAGATAGCTGGCCGCTCCATCAACATCACTCACTGATCTGTTAACCGTGTGAATGATCAGTAATGTCTTTGTTTGAAATCAATGCTGTTTAGCTGATTACTCCCATTATGAATGATTTTTGTAATCTACCACTGTAATGAAGATATCTCTCCAACACAATGTGCTACTCAATCAGCAGTGTTCTTCCCTGGGAGATTATTTTATTTTCTTCTAGATGGCAAAAAACAGTTGAATTAGGAGTATAGAAAACAATCACCTATTATTCTCTGTTGATTTCTGCATGTCTCCCAATTGGCTTTTTCTTTAATTTCTCTTTACCTAATGACTTGTGAATAGCATACTCAAAGCATGTTCCCTATGGTAAACTCTGCCTGTTGAAAAAAAAAAACACAAAACTTTAATTCTTACCAACTCTTGTTTTTTAAGTGATTAATGACTTTTCATTTTTCAGCTGTGGGTATCTGATGAAGTGGTTATGTTGCTCGTGGTCTGCAGGACTGTGCACTCCCTCCCAGCCCTGTGGCAGGACGGCTCATCCTGGCTGTGAGAGACCCCTGGAGTTCTGAGACCATGGGATGATATTAAAGGGCAAGTGAAAAGGTCGCTCTTTGTTCAGTGTGTTCACAGGTCGGTACTGTCAGGCTTTTTACACGAGCAGATACCTGGTGACAAACAGTTCCCAGTGGTATCGAACCTTAACATACATTCTCAAGGAAGCCAAGCTTCTTTTACCTGGCATCCACCAATGGAACAACAACAGAAGCTAATCGCATACATCAATGAAAAATGCACTCCCCTTTATCCAGATCAAGGACCTGGTTTCAGTGCTGTATGGTTTTCTTCTGGATTTCCTATCCATTGGGAAGAAGAAGAGAAAGATATGTTGTGAACAACCATCTAATCCAAACACACACTTGGAATATAACCAGGGCTTAAACTGGGCTTTGAAAGCTGGGGAACAAAATTTGGAGAGTCAAGGGGACCTAGTAGCTAACATGCCTGATTGGGAATCAGGTGTCTTCTGCTCACAGATGCCTTTTATTCCATAGCTCTTCTGTGTGCCCCAGAAGCAGCAATCTCTGAGAAGGAAAGTGCAGCGTACAACTGTTTGTTATCTTGAGGAAAACATTGTAGCTTCCAGCATCCCGAGATGTAGAAAACAGAGTTCCAGATCCAATTTTATGCTTCTTGCAGAGCAGCCAAAGCACAGTGAAAACAGAGCAGATGAGAAATACCAATAAAAATTTGTTTTCTTGACAACGTTGCCTTCTCTATCTTAGGAATTAAGGAGTGTTACCTCTGGCTGTGTCTGTATATTACACATGTACTGACAGGTAAAGTTCTTGTGACAGGAGACATGGGACTGACTGCTGATCACACTACATTTAGGCAGAAATGGGAATTGAAGCTCTAACTGGTAATTTAGGGTATATTAAGCACCTAACTTTGTTGCTGAAATATGCAGGTATGAACTCTGCCAGCTCTCAGAACTTCACGTAAGGAAAGAGTAAAGCCTTGGATTTTTTTTTTTAAAAAGACACTATGGCAGCTGACTGTATATCTCTGCTCTGGACATATTTGTGTCTCCAAGCATTTAGTATCTGTACGCATGGTATTATCAGCAGAAATATTTCCTCCAGGCAGTTGCTGGCTCTTAGGACAGGTGAAAGATATTTGCAAGGAGGATGATCTATGCTGCTTCCTCCAAATTTAGAGCCAGACTTACATAAATAAAACTTCTCTGGTTGCTAGGGTGTTATAAAGATGTCTAAGCACAGCTTGGGTTGTGCATTTCTGAGCTAACGCTCTGCAACCTAAAGCATTAAGACATTAACCCACGGGATCCTGCAGTTTGTACTGCGTAATGGATGCATATATGTTAAGGGCAGCCAGTCTCAAGGATGATACATTTGTGGTGCACTCTGTTTTTGGTCAAAGCTCCTTACTACAGAGACATACTAGTCAAGTTTTCCAGGAGAAAGTATGCTACTATCATGTTTACTGGTCAATTACTGCTAATGAAAACAAACATGCATACTTAAAGTAATTATAAACCTCATGCTAAGAAACCAAAATTAGGTTAAATAAGCAAAACTCATTTTTTCAATATTTCCCTACTGGCAAAATAATTAAATTACATCTTGCAAGTTTTAAGTATTCTTAGCATAAATTATTGACTTTCTTATAATATTAATATTGAATAGCCTACAATTTTTTGAACTGCTAGCTTTCACAACTTCTTACCACACTTCATCAGATTTTAAAGCATATCAGCATATGAAAATATTTTGACACTCATTCATGTTGCCACTAGCTACAGAAGCATTTTGCAGACACTTTCTTTTATGCAGGTATGTGCCAGCTTTGTCAGCAACAAGAAGAAAATGAGGAATGAAAAACTACCTCATCAGATGGACAATTATTTTCTTCCTCTGAACATGAGGAACACGAAAGAGGAGATTTTAAATAGAGTGCTTCCTATTTGCTAGTTGTTCTTTTCTTGTTACATTAAGAAAGAAAATGATGACCTGGCCTGGCTCCTGGGGCTTTTCTTCTTTACTGCAGTTTTTTCCACACCTTTACAATGGGTAAAGGTTACTGATGGGTACCATCTGCAATGATGGCAGCTATGTAATCCCAACACAGTTTTATAATCATTCCTGTAACAGCGATGACTTCAGATTACCAAATTTTGGTGAGTTTTCTTCGATCACACTGTCCTCTTGATCCTTATCTAGAACTTTAGAGAGCTTCATGTTGTGCCTCTGCATCCTGGGTTTGCTCAGTGGTACCATAGCACTGTATCTTCTGAAAATCTGTCCTTATCTACCCCTCCCCGCCCGCCACCATTTTTAATTTTTTTTTTCAGATTTTTCTGAAATCTTTCACATTTCTTTCTTTTTATGTTGTATTGGCTCTTCTCAGATGTTTTCAGGTCTTTAGGACAGCACAAAGCATAGCAGCGCGGGCACAGATTTTATAAACTCCTGTCACCTGAAATGAAACTCCTCCTATAGGAGTGGCTTGATTCAGTGTTAGAAGAGCAATGCAGCTGCATATGTTTAACCTCTTTTCTTATCTTTCTCCTCATCCTCCTCAGAGGATTTAAGTGCTGGATCATCTAAATTATTAACTCCAGCTACATTCTTGTAATCAAACTTTAAACCAGAGCCTGTGACCATTTGCACTTGGGGTGGATTTATTGCTGTTTGGATTTTTATTATTGTAGTTAGTTTTTCCAAAATAATCCTGTTTTATGTTTTTGACATAACACAGACACTGAGATGTCTTTTACCACCCTCTCTCATATATGTCAACTAATCAGCATTTCTATTTCATGGTTACAGTCTCCTAGCAACAAAACTTTATCTTAAACTGACCCATCTTGTTTTGGAGACCCCCATGCCCGGATCATGTTACATCTCTTCCGTATCTTAAACACACTTAGTACTTTTTCTTTGTTCTTATTTTGGTTACCCATCATGTTTGTTTTCATCGTCTTCCCTGAAATAAAGCATCAGGAATATGCTAACATTTAGACTTGCACTACTCCTACTTCTGGTTGTACCTTTGCAAATGATCCATCAGTCTGTCACTTAGCAAACCCTTTCCTAAAAGGAAAGCCAAAAAAGACTTTGGAGGCTTAACTGCACTTTTCTGAGTGCCTGTGACAGAGGGTGTCTGCGTGTCCCAGCTGTCCCAACTTTACAAGCCCTCTGGAAGAGGTTTAGGAACTGTCTCAGCAAGAGGAACGTTGCTCCTCAAGAACTTGCAACCCCTCCTGTGTTATGACCAAGGAACTCAAGGGGAAGAGAAACACCCGGGGAGAACCCATCTGATCTGCACAAGGAAACAGCAGCAATGGAAAGCTGCATTCAGCAGATTTCTCTCAACTACAGGACTCAAAAAACCCTGCACACATACACGCAGTCTCTGCTTGAGTCACCTGCAAAGAACAAAAGCAGATGAAACTCCTCTGGCCATGTTAATGGTCTGTCTGGGCTACTCTGAGAGTAGTTGAACACTTGGGTTCTTGTAGAGGTGCAAAGACATGGAAATGACTATTTATGGGTCTGGTTACAGCAAAAGTCAGTAAGTATGGTATCTCTATAGTCTGATTTGGTTTGCTATTTCTTTTTTATTTTAATGAGGTGTATGGAAACTTCTGGCTGTGCCTCGTCACAGAGACCCCTCAGTTGCTCTGGTCCCATTTCTCCTCTTTTCTAGCTGGGCAAAAGAGAAAGGCACATCCAACTGCACTGCACCCAATGCGAAAATTAGATGCCGAAAAGTTGGGGTGGCTTTGCAAGCATCACAATTAGTGCCAAGGAAAACGGGGCAGGAACACAAAAACAGGAGCTATATAAACAATCAGATTGCTTTGAATGCTGACAGCTTCACGCAACATGCCTGCAACTCAGGATAAGCCAAAGCAGCCCACTTCACTTGATCATTTGTGGTGCTGATTGCCAGGACATCAGACCTTCTCACTTCAGCCGAAATTAGCAAATAGCTTTGACCTGTGGGAAGACCACAGCCAAAATGAAAAAAAACACACATTTTCACCCGGATGCCACACACACCCCACACATATTGAGGCTTGAGCCTTGTATCTTCAGTCTCTCTCTCTCTCACACAAAAATGTTGTTTGTGTAAATCTAGACAGATAAAGTGAAAGACTTGTTTGGTACCAGCAAAGTGGCTTAGGTAGTCATGGCAACCACGTTAGTGCTTACAAAACTTCCCTTCTTCATAATCTTTTCTGCAGTTTAGATAATGCAGATGTGAGCTGTAAAAAATGACTATCTGATGTAGAGCAGTAAAATGAAAACTAACACTGTTCAGTGTCCAAAATAGTGGAAGCTGGGACGCTGCTAATTATTTGGTGTTATTAACAAGCACATTTTTGTTCAGTTTCCACAGGGTGTCCTCAATGTGTCCAGGCTTAAATGAGATCTGGAACTTTACCCCAAATCTAGCAGTGATCACTGAATGGATGGAGAGGGAGCTTTAGCACTAATTTTAAGGGAAGAAGATCAAATACTAAGTACAGAAGTGTTATACTATTATTAATGTATTCAAATTCTCATTTAGTTATTTCCTTCAGCACCTGATACCAGAAGGGCTCTGCTGCTGCAGTCCTGACACGAAGAACACCTTCTGCATGATTTGTAGCTTCCCACAAACCATCCTTTAGCAAGAACTAACATATGTATTTTTCTATCAATCTTCTATGCTCGTTACATTTTCACTTGGTTTTCAACGTGGAAATTTAAAATTGCCCTCAGCCTTAGTCACAGTTAGAAACCAAAGCACACCAGGAATGAATGCCTCTCTCTACCCCGGAGAGGAATTAATGGATTGGCTTCCAGCAAAAAGGGAGTGATTACTGTCATAAGACAAATCACTATCTTCCTAATCAAGTGGCATATCCAAGAAAATGGCAAAGTTTTATATGCCCAAGTCTGCCAAGGAGTCACAAAGTTGCTTCCAGGGGGAAAAAGAAAATAAGAGTTTTGCATCTGGGCTCTTTTAATAACTGCATTTACTTTCAGGTACCATTACTATAGTTAAATGTCATTCACTGATGAAAACAGTAAGATTTTAAAGTTTTATTTTGTAAGAAAGTATCTATGATCATCTATGAACATGTTCATGTTCTCTTGTTTAACTCAGATAAGAAAAAGAATTCATTGACATCCACTAGAATGCCCACATTTTGTGTGAACACTGTACTTACAAGGTCTTCCTCACCAGTCTCGGGGAAAGAGCACCATCTTCTGGGAAGCAACCCTGTGGTGGTCAGGGAGGGACATGTTCTGATGGATCCTCGTATCTCTGCTCCCGGATCACACAGCGAGTATCGGGTTTTTATCAGAGATGCTTATCAGTGCAGGACAGTTCACCTCAGAAATCCATCTTCTGCAGGGCTGTAAATGCAAAGAGGCCCTGAGTAAGCAGAGATTTACCAGCTAATCCACTGCAGTAAAAATTCTTAAAAACCAGTGGGCATAACAAATGCAGAATTTCACCCAGGAGCTCACTGTTGAGGTATCAGAGTAATGCTAATGCATGACCAACTGGTAATAAAATGCAAAGCTCATCCTTAGGATGATGTCTGTCACAAGCAAGTTCCATAGCTCACATGACGGAAAAGAGAAACTGCAAAAAGCTCTAAAACCTCCAAAATCAATGATGCCACAGATGATAAAAATATGTACCAAATTTAATACAGCATAGCTCATACCTGAGAAGGCATCTCCAACAGGTAGAGAGTAATAAATATCTGCTAGTCTTAAACACTGGAAAACAGCATCTCACGACTTGGTGTACTGCATTTAGCAGCGTACGCAAATGGTTGTTTTCTATGGAAGCTTTGTGTTTCTTTTTAATTTGCAAGCATCCATTACTGTACTTCCATGTTCCGATTAATCACAAATATTGTGCTACACAAAGGCTGCATGGATGTTCCATACACTGGTGATGCTAAGGAACTAGTTAGGCAGGAGTCGGTGACTTGAAATTGTGTCACTTTCTTTGTTAGAGGTTTTTCTGCTTCAACCACATAAAAATTTTCCTGAAGTAAGATAAGCAAATAAATATCCAAATCATCTGCCTAGGAACATTAATACCATTTGTTGAGAATTTTCTGTTTATTATATACAGCTATTTAGTGTTAGACATCGTCCTTTTTTCTAAAGGTTTCAACAACACTGAGTAACTGGTTGCATCTCTGGATTCCTGTCTTCTTGCTCATTAGCTAGTGAAAGAGATCTTAAAATACCATCAGTGGTAACTAATCTTATTAAATGTCTCCAGTTTTCTTTCTGAAAACAAGGGGTTTGGAACTAATACAATGAAAAATCAATAAAAATGCATTTTCATAATTCATACCCTACATGGCTGATACCGAATAGCTGTGCATTGTGCCCCGACAGCAGCCAGCAGGGAAGGGGACTTCTATCACGCAACAAACGAGGACAAGGAATCACTCCGCTCGATAGCTCCTGATAAAGCCTGTCTGTACCACCTGGTTTAATTTGAGGGGGGACTTGTCTAAGGACACCAATAACAGAACATTTACCACTACTTGTTTTTTTTCTCTTTTTTATTCTTTTTTTTTTTTTGGATGATACCAACTTTACCGCTTTGATTTGCAGTTTTACTTTTAGCACGTTGATTTACCTTATTGTGGAAAAAACCCTGAGCTACTGGTTTAATGCACAGAAAAGAACCTACTTGAAGACGCCAGCTCTTTTTCTGGCTGCTCAACATCTGTGAGCAGAACATAATGTCACCAGATCGATTGAATCGCGGGTAATGGTTCACGACTTTTTTTCTCTGATACCTGAAAGGAATGATTTGTATGGATCTTCTAAGTCATATCAGATATTTTTTTCTCAATTGAAGCCAGAAGACATAGAATTCAAGAGCCACTCCAAACCCTACTTGGACTGAGACAGTTACAAAGGAGGGTCTATGATAGGCGTTGTCTGGAGTCCCTACACAAAGCAAGAAATAAGCAATAGAGCAGCTTCACTCTACAAAGTTATTTCCAATCTTCTATTAAAGTACGTCTATCTTTGTCTGTCCCCCCCAGCTTAGAGAGAGAAACAGTGTCAGAGATTTATGCTGAATGTTTTCTCTCCTAGCTCTTACCTGAAACATTATTCTCAACAAAATTTGGTATAATAAATCTAACATTTCTGGCAGCTGGCACCAGCTTTTAACACCTGTGATTTCAGGCACACTCTACTTTTCTGAGAGCTCTTGTTTCCCCTTTACCACAGCAACAACACGGTCCATGAAGCATGATGGATCCTAATTTATTCAATTATAATTTTTCCCCAATATTTCTGTACCCAGGGACTTCAAAAAGAGGGAGAGCAAAAGGGAGAGCGTAGGTGCCTACCCAGATTTCCATCCCTCTTCTCCTCCTGCTGTTTGGTTAAGGGCAGGGTAATCTCAGCAACTGTTTGAGAAGAATGTGGGAGCTGCTGCCTCCATCCAGAGCTATAGCAAGTGCAAGAAGAAAAGGGCATTGAGTTTGTGACAGCCCCCTCCCAAACTGCAGCCTGGTGCGAAAGGCTGCTGGCTTGTCGCTGTTGCCTTGTGTGCCAAGTCACGTGAAATTGCCCTGGAGAGGAGGGGGAGGACTAGGGAAGGGTAAGAGAAGGAGACATCCGGGCAGTATGTGCTGAGAGTGCCAGAACATCTCCCTCCAGCACTGCCTGTGCTTAATGTTGCCTCAGAAGGGTGCTGGGAGCACGTCGGTCCTGCAGCTGCCTCTGAGGTGTATTGGTATCTGCTGCAGAAATTCACCCAGTGCTTGCGACAAAGGTGGTGTCTCACCCTGCCTGCCTGCACAGCCCTGGCTGGGAGGTGAAACACTCCTCATTTGCGTTCCGTTACAGAACTAAGTGCTGTGCCACACAAGGGCTTTTGGTTTGGGTTGCTTTAAGCCTTCTCTGCAAAGTCAGGTAGACGTTGAAGTTGCCTCGCTTCCCATCTGAGAATGACTTTTTGCCAAGTTTTAATCACTGAACTCAAACAAGCTTGCTGATTCAGGTTAGAAAACTGCTTTAAAACCTCATCCTTGGTGAAATCAGTTTTTTGTAACACAAATCAATGGGGACCCCCCCACCAAATCCAACATGATGCACGTAAATAGCAAAACCCACTAACAAGTATTGGATTAGTATTCCATAGTATACCAAGAGGTCTTTGCTATGTTTCTAGAAAGTGCACAAGCATGCAACAGCTTGCTTTCTCTCTGTTTATTATCCCTGTGGCCAAAGCAGATGATGAAGAAAAACGAAAAATATTCCTATTATTGCTAGAGCAGTTACATTACTGCATTATAGGCTGAGCTGCAATGTTTTCCTGTATCTTTTTACAACACAGCTTCTTGGACAATGCAACTCCTGAGACGTTGTGCTTAATTTAACAGTCAGTGTAATGGCTGGGATTGTGCCACATAAACAGCAAACAGAAATAGAGCTTTTAAAATGACAAATCACCCTGTTCCTATGGCGTTAGGGTAGAATTCTTTATCCTTTTCCTCTCTGAGGCAAGAATTCCATTAATTACCTTTTTCTCTGTACAATTTCATGTGATTTGTTAAGCTCGAGGGCGTGGCGCCACCTCCAGCCGGGACCGTCACGCCCACGCAGTCACACTTCCACCAGGTCCGTGCCAGCCGGAGCCACGGGCTCCCAGGGCCTCCACACCAGCTCTGCTGCCCCTTCTCCAGCCGCTGCTAATGGCTCGCAGCGGACAGAAGCCACGGGATCAGTGCCACAAGGGAGCAAGTGCCTGCCTACTCAGCACTGGCTGTGTCAGGAGAACGGCTGAGGGAGCTGAGCCGATGCCCCGCTAGGAACAGCCGGGCTTCCATTTATTTATTTATTTAGCTGGTTTCCGGCACGTCAGCTCCTGTATCTCCTGTACTCAGCAGATGTTGAAATCACATCATCAATAACAAAAACCAAAAATTCAAATATTTGCCCAGCGTTTGCCAGCGCCCGAACATCTAATTTTAAGATAAGACCCGTATTAATTAATTTAAAAGACAGTATAGTAATGCTGCTGTAGTGCCAGGTGCCAGCCGAATGCCAGGGCTTTGCTGTGGGACGCACAACGCGTCCTGTAATACCTCAGCAAAAATACTGCATTGAGAAAAACAAAGGCAGCACCCCCTGGCTTTAAGGTGTAGCTGACATATGGTTTATTTTGCCTCATTTGAGAGTAATTGTATTGCCTGGTTTCGCCTCGCTATTCTTTTTTTTCAGCTTGGCTTCAGAAGAATAATTAATTTATTTAATTAATTAATTAATTGCCAACTTTTTCAACATGAGAGGCTCACAGTGAAGTGCATCTACTGGTGTCACGTATTTCCACTTTACAGAGACACCACCTGGCTTTAAATCCCTGCTAGTACCACACATATCCTGTGGAATTACTCCCTTTAGGATGATTTGCCTGACCCAAACCAGAAACGTGCGAAACAAGAGGATTTTGGAAGTAAAGTCCAAAGACCCCAATGCTCTGGGCTGAGCTCTAACTGTTAGTAACACCACAGAATTCATACCTATGATATGTTCCAAACTACTATTTTATTGATGACTGTGAAATCTAGGATCACAAAATGAGGAGGAATGCAAAAGTTCAATGTTTTCTTTCACGAATCTTAGAAAATTAGCTTCCTAACGAAGCCACTGCCCTACATCTCTAAATAGATATTATTTATAGATGTCCTACAGGTGAGCAAAGTTTCCTCAGTGGTAATTGGGACTCAGAGATGATCGTGCAGTCAGCAACCCCAGCATCAGGCCCTTCAGTGCCCCAGCAGCCTGCAGCCCCGGTGCATCCCACCCACAGAAGCAGCGGGGAGGGAGATGCTGGGCAGGGGCTGTGTCTGCAAGGCAGGAATGGAGGGAAGGCAGAGGCACCCCAATGAATGGCACCAGCAGCCAAGGAAAAGCCCAGGAAAGCCCAGGAAATCCTGGTGCCCTGGGGAGACAACGCGCCCACCAGGCTGGCCCAACCAGGGGAGAGGCTGCTGCAGCCACACGGGCAGTGAGTGTTTAGGGGAGCGTGTGGAAATATCCCCACACTTTTCTCCCATTTCTGCAATCCGGTAATTCCGATGTATGTTCTCTAAAAATGTGACCTAAAACACCACTTCCTGAGACGTTTTGCAATGAATGTGAAAGCAGAGATGATCATCACGCACAAGTTCCTGCAGGTTTCCCCAGTGTCCGCTGCAAGAGCTGAATGCCAAACTCTCCTTTCCTCCTCACAGGCACACCACTCCGATTTAAAATTCCAGTCACGGTGCGATTCAGGGTCAGAGGCACACACACGGTGCTACGTTTACAGAAAGGCCCACGGCTGGGATCAGCACCTGAGCAGGACCAGGCACTCCCAACGCCAGCCTGTGAACCAGCGTATGCCAGCTCTTTTTGTGCCACCAACTACTCCTCCACAGCATTTGCTTGCAGGGCCCCGGCTATCCTCCCTGTATTTTGAGGCCTCATAACAGCTGATATTTTTATTCTTTTTTTTCTTTTTTCTTTTTTTTTTTTTTTTTCCCAAATTTGTCTCAAATATTGTGCTCTGAGATGGAACATTACAGACCAAATCATGAGCCACTGAGATTGGCAAAACTGTTGCTATTGACTGCGGCAGCTCTGCTATGAACTCCACAGGGTCACACCTCATCCTCGGCATCGCGTGTGGGTGAAAGCTTACCTTGCAACCACAGGAATCAGTTGCAAGCTTTTCCCTTCATGCTATACCCCACTTCCCCTTTAAATTGATGGCTATAGAGCAATGGCTTTAGAAATGAAAATACAGGATCTTCTTTGCTATCGGACGAGAATGACACCACAAGAAGGAGAGAGGCTATCATTAAATGTATCAAAAGGTCATTCATAATTATATGAGGTTGCTAGCAGGTTGGCATGACCGATTCGTGTATGGAAGACTGTTGCCATCCGTCCATAGTCATTAAAATTATCTCATTTTGATAGAATTTCAACAAACCCTGGCCTGCGCAGCTATATGCTTTTCTGTAGCAATTTAGAAGTTCTGAAACACCTGCAGATAAGTGAAAAACTGTTAGCTGCCTATCAGCAGAGTGCTCCCAGAGAAGGAAGAGTGCCATCTGTCTTGCTATTTCTTTCAGATAAACTATTGATGTACAATAGTACAAATTGCACAGTATTAAAAGGAGCGAAAGCAAATATTTCATACTGAATGATTGCTTCGTGGCTATTGAAGTTCTGTGACCTGCTCAGGCTCCATGAAGTTTGAATACTCACCAATTTTTGCAGTTAAGAAAGTAAGTATTGTGTTGCTGGGGAAAATGTGGCTCTAAGTGACGCACCAGAGGAAAAATGAATCATGCACAGTTGAATGCATTTCTCTAAAGGATGGCCATTGTACACCCTGGGCACAGCCCAGTTCCACTGCTCCCTTTGTGCTCTACTGAAACAAAGAGCAACATCCACAGCTTTCTGAGTGAGATGGGAAGGTAACTTTGTTTCCCACCTCGCAGCAGCTCTCAGGAGAAGATACCTGGGCACAGTCCCCATGATATCCTCAGCATTTTCCCCTTTGCCTTTTCCCTTTTTGCATCTGCGTAATATTTTTCTAAAGCTTCGAGGGAGCTTGCTGGCAAGCTCCCTTGCACTTGGTGCACTTCCCATAAAGCATGGCTGCAGAGACTAACTAATAATGAACACCAAACCCTTTGGAAAAGGTACTGGCCAGGAGATCCAAAAGTTATTACTTCACACCCCCCCCCCCAAATTTGGAAGAAAAGAAGGAAAAAGGGAGCATAGCAGTTTGGCCACATCCTCCTGCTTAATATTCCCGTCTGCTTGCTAAGCCAAACTGAAAAGAAACATGAACCACATTTTGGAATTAAATGCTCTAAGTAGAGCACTTTAGGGTTCTTTCAGTACCATTTTGTCTGTCTGGAAGGCAAATAGCTAGTCAAAAGTATCATTACCTTCATTCCTGGATGGATGTAAACAAACAGCAGAATGGCATGCTCCAAAGACACCTGTAACAGGCATGACGGCTATTCTATTCAACATTTTAAGGGAAGAGAGACTTTTTCTTGCTTTTTAAAGGTAATACAAGTTGAGGGCCACTTACCTCCCTCTGTAACCTTTATCTACAAATACATTTCTCCAGGGAAGTATAAATCAAAATCTTTGCGTGTCAAATAGCTTAGTGTCAAAAGACCGATGAATCATATACTGTAAACTATACAGAATCCCAGGAGCTTTACAGAAGTGGAGCAGGCAGAGCACACACATAATAATGCGTAAAAATACCCAGAATGTGCTTTTCCTACTCAACCAGTTCATTCTGATTATTAAACTTCCTCACTGCAGCTCTCATCTCAGTTTTGCATTTACTTCTTAGAAGCATTCTGCCAGAACAGCTTTATTGTTGGGCTTGCAAGGTCATTAAGTGCATACTGAAATACATTTAGAAAAACTGCATTTTGGGTGGTTGTAACATGTATTGGCAACAGAGAGGCAACTTTGAAGACATATTTTTGTGGTCCATGAAGAAATCTATCCAGTGACCTCTATATTCAAGGAAGCCAGCTGGACTGTTGAAATTCTTGACTACCACTTTGGATCAGCATGCCTACTCTAGGTGATTTTTGGTCTGTCTTTGGTGAATAATGCTGAACAACAAAAAAATACAGCAGTGACTAGCCACTTACAATTTACAGTAGTGGTGGGCAGATATGAAAAGTGAGATTTTCCTTATTCGTAGTTATTTACCGAGTCCTGCTTAAATGTAAGTACTTTGGATTTCCATGGTCTGTAGCAGTCACTGCTACACTGCTACACTGCCCCACAGGCCTTTATATCCTTTTCACTTTCTATAATGTTTTGGTTAAAAATGAGGAGACACAGTATCATTGCTATGACTTGTCACAAGCCCACTGAAAAAGCAGAAAGACAAGAAGGAGATAAGTTTCTCAGGTTACTGCCTCTGAGGAGGCGCTCCCACCAGCAGAGCCCTGCGTGCTGCAAGCTCACTGCTGCACACTGCAGGGTCTTGCAGGAAGGAGTAACTCCCCGGTGCTCTCAACACGCAAACCAAAATTCTGGCAGCAGCTATACCAGTAATTCAAAAGTCATTTTGGGTTTATAAAGTCGTAGAAGTGACCGGAACTAAAAGTAGATATAATCTCCATAACCTTGTAACTTCCAGGGAAATGCTAGTCACAAAGGATCTGCAGCACAGTCTGACCTCTCTACAAGTGTGTGACGTCTCAAGTTGCATTGCAGACAATGCCACCGTCAGCAATGAGGAGATAGTCATAGTGCTAAATGCAGCTTCTAAACACTCTTTTTAAAAGTATTGTCCTATTCTGATATTTTACATATCTTTCCTATTTGTTTGCCTTCTATCAATAAATGACTCTGGAAATCTGTAAAAGCTAAAAATATCAGTAAACTAAGTTTCCCCAGGCAATCTGAAAGGCCTTCAGAGATCTTTTGAGACTGCCTGACTAATAAAACGGTTTGATAGAAGAAATGAGTTAGAAAGTTTGCATGAAAGCAAACAGAAATGCAGACCAGTGGAAGAAGGGCCTCTCCCCAGAAGCAGACAGTTAAGACTTAAGTTTTCAAAAACAATATTTTACTGACACTGCCTGCAGAAGACATTGCAAAATACCAAATGTTAGGTCAATTACTTGTGCCACAAGTTTTCTCTGACTTGAACAACTTGAACAAACACCTGTGTGTGATCATGAGCACAGACCCTGGAGACTGCTGAGCAAAACAACTCACTAACGGGCTGTAGGTGAAGGAAATGCCTCAGGCTTTTAACAAGTTAAACATTCTCACCAGGATGAATGTAATGTTACTGTGCTCCATCATCGAGATTAAATCTTAAGGGCGAAAAAAAGTGGGGGGGGAGGAAGTAAAAAAGGTGCCCACCATTCTCACAGTATTGACCCAAAAACCATGAAGTGAGCTCCGCGATAACCGCACACAAGAAAAACAGATGACTTATCAAACTGAAAATTCAAAGTCAAATGCTAATTTGTCTTTAAATAAATCATGATTAAATACTGTTAAGTCAATTTGCAAACCAAGCTTAAAGGATGCATAATTAACAAGATGCATGTATCCCATTCACCTGCAAGAAAATATTTTAGCTGTCCTGTGTACCACCTTTCCTATAACACGACAGACACACGTGCTTCAATGTCATCTTGAAGCTCTTCTGCTCCGACCCTACCTCCCGAACTGCCTGAACAAAAGTTGACTCGTGTGCTCTCCCAGCCAAAAATACCAGTTTTGAACACAGGAGAACACTGTATTTAACCACAAAAAAAAAAATGTAGCTACACAGGTGGGAACACGTGTTCCTTTTCTGGATGGTAACGTGAAGAGCTGTGTCAGGTATCCGTATGATAATTACCCCAAGAGATGATTAAGAAAAATACAAGGTTTCTATCTAAGAGACACAAGAAAACTCTCTGTTCATAGCCCAGCCAGGCACTGCTTGCTTGGTGCTTCCACGAGTAGGCAGGAATTTCTGAGACAGTGGACTGTTATTGGAAGACACAGAGATGTGTTTATTTTGCACTAAGCCTTGAGTAAGTGGCGGACTGACCAGCTGCTACTGCTCAGCTGAGAGGATGAAGACGGGCTAGTGGTGCTGGCAGCTCTCCCACGCTCCCAGGCTGGGCACAGGCTGCCAGGGGCCTCACCTGAAGCCCCCATGTTCAGATGCTAACAGTGCTTGTTATCACAAGGGTCAAGGAAGGGTTGTCTGTGTGGTGCCAATCATTGCTAAGACAAGTCTATAAAAGCTAGAGTAAGTTATATGCCAGGGCTGACAAAATTGGAACAAAAAGATTTTTCCCCTTTTTGTGATCCTAAAGTGATAACCCAGTTAGGGCTAACTTTTAGGTTTCCCGGAGTAAGTGACCAGTACTCTACTACATTTTCCTACATTTTCCTGTTAGTTAGGTAACAAAAAACTGAGAGTTTAACTTTGCTTAGATTTCAGAGTACCTGGTCTATGACAACAGGTGGATTATTAAAGAACTTGCACCATACCTGAAGATAATTTATGCAACAGATATTTTTAGTGTTTCACTGAAGAAAACAACTGCAGGAAAGAATCTTTGTAATTTATATCCATCATGTACAGAAGCTGTGGTTGAATTTGAACAATTTACTTATGTTTCTGATCCATTTTAATGAAAGGACTTATTCTTCCCTTTCTTCTTCAGAGGTGCAAAGGCTTGCCCTGCGACAGTAACACTAATGTAGTACAAACTGTGCAAACTCAGGTGTTTGTGCCGCGAGCCAGGCTTTCAGAAAGACACATCCCTGGAGCAGAAGCAAATGAACCCTTTGGATCTCTGTGACCCACCAGCAGAAAAGCAGGTGGTAGCATATGAGGTCAGATTTGCTATGGCTCCCTCAGGAAAGGCATATGACTTTTGGAAGCAGCAATGCCCTGATGGCAAGTAGAAGGAACAGGGACCCACAGCAGTTCTGGCTGGGCAGGCCCTCAGTGCCCCCTTGGTCCCACTCCCCTTTGGAGGGGAGGCGTGTGTTTGGAAAACAAGAGAGGTCACTTAAAATGTTCCAGCTTTTGTTCTACAGTCTCTTGCAGTGGGTATAAATCCAGACTAATTTATTTGGCTTCAGCCAAATGCTTGAAAAACATCACAAATTAAAAAGATGGACAGGAGAGTAATGTGCTGCCATGCTGGAAGGAAAAGAAAATCTAGCGCTTTTAAAACAATATTTATTTTTAAAAATTCTGATATGGGAAAGACTTCAAAGAACGAATGCTCTATAAAAGCCTCACATATATGATTATGTCTCATGCAAATCAGTGCGGCTAAAGATATACCTTGTAATAGGCACACTTTAAAGCACAAGAGTAAAGTTTTTTTCCTAAGTCTGGCTATAATCTCTCCTGCTTCTTTTTCCTCTTACAACTATCTAAACTTTTGCAGTGTTGTCTTTTTAACTGTCCCCTGTCCAGGATTCAACCCTGTGCATTCTCAGGAGCATCTCCTTGTCACAGCATGCTGGAAGTTTACTTGTGCAGAGGTTTTCTCCAGTCTAGAAGCTTGCCCTTTTTAGCTCTGCAGAAAGCCAAGAGCCCCCTGAACCTCACAAACATGCTCAACACAGCGGACTGCCAAATATATGCAGGAGCTGTCAGCGCAGGTGCTGTCAGTGCAGGTGCTGGGGGGGCTCACTGAGTTGCACCAGACCACACAAAGCATGTGGAGAGCTGAAGGGAGAAAGCTTGGAGCATTGCATGACCCCATGCGATTGCATGTGCCAAGCCCACGCTGAAGCTGGCACAAGCCAACTCTGCAAGGTTTGTGTAAACCGTAACAGTTGGTTACAATTGGCGGTGTGTGAAAAAAAAAACTAGGAGATAAAATGAAGCTTGGTGAACGACATGAAGAGTTGCCTCCCTCCTCTTGTGAGCTGAACGTGCAGTGTTTGAGCCGAATCCACTTACGGCAGTGACATTACAGAGATGGTCAATTACAAGTCCCCAGTTTACACTGCAATTAATCTTCACGGATCCTAATGGAAATTAAAAGTCACCCAGGCCCCACAGTTAACTTCTGGGATGTCTGAAGGCAGGACGGCTCTAGTAATTCCCCATTCCCTGGCGCAGCGCAGCATGCCTGCCTCCTGCACGTAGCTGTGATGACTGGTTAAACAGGCAGTTCGCAGGAAGATCAGCAACAGAAAAATTATTCACTGACTTATACCCCCACTCTGTATAGCAGAGACGTGTAAAAGTTCTGAGGAGGCTGCAGCAGGTGCAAAGAAGTCCTCTGTATGTATATCTGTAATTGAGGGATGTATTTTTCACATCTTTAACTGTAAAATATAATTAATTCCCCACAGACATGCAGATTTGATTTTAACAGCTTTTTCTTGTCTCAGCCCAGTCTCAGCCCAACCTCCCATCTCAGCAAGCACATGTGAATTTCTTTTAATAAATAAAAGCATAATGAGAGGCTAAGATATGACCTGTTCACAAATATTAGAGCCACTCTCCTTGTTCTCATTCCTGTGAAGTCCATCAAAGAAAGGAGACCTAAAATCACCAAGTGTCTCTATGTTCCATCTTCTTCAGGTAAATAAAAGATGATGAATAAGATGTGAAAAGGGAATTCATCAGGTTTTTTTGTAAAGAAAAGTTTTAACTTGACAAGAAGTTGCCACCAGTACTTCTGTTCTAAGCCCCAATACTACAGAGTATCTCCAACAACCAAAAAAACAAATTCCTCCAGTTTAAAGTCCATTGCAGTTCCATCAGACCTCAATTTAGTCTACCTAAGTCTGTTGGGCCATTGAGCAATCCAGCAAAATACTGAGCTACCTGGAAGTGAACAAGGAACAGCTCCCACTTGAAAACCTAAAGACCATCTAAACTCCCAGTTTTTGTTGTTGTTGATTTTTTGTTTGCTTTTCTTTTTAAAACCCGAAAGAAAAGACTGAAAGAGCAGTCCGGATTCAGAGGAGGGTGCTCCAGCCCCCGGGGCTGACCAGGGTGCGCAGCTTCCCTGCTGTTTCTGCAGCTGGGTGTAGCTCTAGCTGTTTGCTGGTTGAATGAGCTACGCAAGTACATGTTTGAACCTCTCTTACAAAAGGGCTTTCTCTGCTATGTTCCTGACTCTGCCACTATGAATGAATATTAGGAGTATCAAATGGACAGCCCACATTTCTTCCTACCACAGCCCTGCCAACCCCACAAACCTGAGTGCTGCTGGAGCTGCACAAGGCCCTGACAGCTCCCCTGGCCACACGACTCCTGCTCCCCTGGCGTTCCTGGTAGTGCCACAACTGCCCCTGTTTAGGGACTGGATATGGTTCATGCTACAGAAGTCCCACACTTCACCTGCTGGTAACTAGCTCCCCTGCCACGTCCAAATGTTTTTCACATTCTTCAATTTATTCCTTACCATCTGATAGTCAGATGCTCCAACTAAACCGAATTTTACTGTTCCAGTTCTCTGCAATGTTACTTTGCCCTGTTGTAGCTCCTCTGGTCTGCTTCAGAGTGTTCACTTTGCATGCAAACACCCAGCTTGTTACGTGAAGTGGTCACACTGCGTTGAGGGAATGCCACAGGAAAGTTGGTCCCTCTTTGTCCGGGGAAGGGGAGGCACAGGCAGCACTCACGCAGCCTGCCCATCACTATCAGAGTCACAGGCTTCAGAGCTGCTAACCCAACAGGTTAGGGATTGACCTAATAAATACACTGAAAGTCTTGTTGTTGAACATTTTGAACTCTGCAGTTCAGAGACCAGCCCTTCACAGCCACATTCTCTTCTTGCCGTACTGTTACCCCCAATCAGACATATGTTACATTTAAAGTGTCCAAAGCACATCTTTTTACCACTTGCCCTCCTGTGATTTAGTGACGTTTCCTGACAATGAGTGCCAGAGCCTGACCTGGCTCTGAAATGGTAGTTGTATCCCTCCTCTGTAACACGATATGCACAATTATTTCACCTTCTGGGATCTACTGGTCTGGAGCTGAACTTTCAAAGACCTCCAGAGAAGCCATCCACATACAAACATTGCTGTGGTTAGCAAGAATTGGATGGGCAAAACGAGACAACCAAATAATAAGCAATCATTACAACTCCTTTGCCAAATCTGCAGGCTCCTTGTTTTCATGCATTTATTTCCATGCCATTGGTAAACTGAACCCACAGTATACCCTGGAAAATTTGTATATCCCCTTTTCCTTGTTATGTTCATCCTCACATCATTCAATACAGTGCTTTTCCAAATTGACAGCTTGTGCTGGCATCTAAAAATACTGTGCAAACCCATAAAGCACTAGAGCCACAGACTTTTATAACACAGCATCACCCACTGATGTTCTGCTCTGAGATCTGGCAGGACACTGTTGGCATGGCTCTGGGCTCCAGCCCAGGGGCCATAAAACAGCCCTATGAACACGCTGTTCAACTCACTGGAAGCAGGCAGGCAAACATCTCCTGAGCGTGAGCATCTTGCTGCTTCCTGAAGGGCACTTGATGTATTTTTCCTCAAAGCCCCTCTTATCACTAGAGTGTGCTTCATTTCCTGCTTCTTGTGCCCTGTACAGAATTTTCCGGGTGTAATTCACTACTGGAAGACTAAAATCCAGTAGGTAAATCATGGGCAAAGGATATTCATTAGTATCATAGCCTCATGTATAAAAAATACCTTTTCCAAAAGCTTGAAGGAAAAACTTCACTCTGCAGTTGTTTTAATGTTCCCCTACACCCGCCCCCAAGTGGTGGCAAGTCTCAGTCAAAAAGTCTTCACCAACAAAAACAGTAACATTTCTAGGATTTCAGGGAAGCAGAAGCAGCTGCTTTCTGCACATCCTGTTTTTGGACTTCTGATCAGCATACTTAGATGTCCATTGGAATAGGAGAATGGTGTCAGACTCAGATGAACTGGACACACAAGACTATAAAGTCTTAATATGCGTCTGTGATGAGTTTTTTGCAGCACGATTTTTAATTTCAGTCAAATCTGCCTAGAGGTGAGAGATGGTACCTCCAACAGCAACTCATTCCATTCTGCCAAACCAGTATGTCCTTGGTTATTTTCAAGAAATAGGATGCTGTATTTTAAACAGCTTTTAATTTCTGAAAAAAAAAAAAAAAGAGCTACAAAAAAAAACTTACAAAAGTCTTCAATCATATTTTGCAAGGTCTGAAGGTCTGGCATTACATCTGGTATAGCAAAGCCACATTCCTGCACTGAGCGACCTTTGCCAGGTCTGTAAAACCGCTGTTTTCTTTCCAAAATGAAAGGAATACAAGTCTTCACCATCAAACTAATTTGCTGCCAACTTCTTTTATGAAGTCCAGCTTTTGCAACATCGCTGTATCATATCATTTGGGTTTCAGCCATGCATTTGGAATTTCTCGTGCATGTCTTTAACATGATTGAAATAATTTAAATCAAATTTGATATTTAGGCAAACTGTTAAGCTCAGCAATTGGAAGCATGTCAAGTTTTCCATTTTAATGCCATTAAAAAAAGCTCATTGCAATAGCAGCTTGTATTAGCTACTCTAAGCATACTTTGTAGGACAGATATGAATTTATGTAATTGAGATTAAGCACCTTTGGTCAGTTGGAAGCCTAAATCTAGAATCACTTGTTATGAAAAACTGTATTCCACTCAATCAGTGCCTATTTGCTAATTTTCGTACTGTGGAGGTCAACATCTGCTCCAGGCAGAGCTCAGGTCCTCCACTTCTCGCAGCTCCCTAAATTAGGTTTCCATAAATACAAAAGTTAATGTATATGGAAATAATTGTGTGCCACTGAGCAACTGAATGAGTAAATACAGAACTGAAGAGGGATTTCTCAGAAGTCTAAACATCTGGCTCAACTGTATGAATTAGGAGCTGTCTTAAATAGGTTTCGTAGATCTCTCTCCCACAAAGGTATAGCTTTTCATGATGGCAGTTCGGGAACTTGGTCTCTCTGCAAGTGTATAATTAACTACTTATTCTTCCTTTGCATTAATCTGTTGGAAAACAGTTATCTATTTCCTGAGCCACAGAGCTTTCCCTTACATAGGTGACAGTTGTCAAGAGCTTTGAGAATACACAATCACAACTGCCTTAAATGTTATTACTCCCTGTACTGGATCAAAGAATTTATCAACCTTTTATTTTTATTTATAAACTGATGATGTACAGAGAGAAATCTTAAAGTCTAATTGGCTTGCACGCACAAAGGTGGCTCTCAAGAAGAAAAGGCCGTGAGAAACTCAAGAGGATGTCTAGAACAAGGAGAATGCCTTGTGTCAAATTTTGGTCTGGGAGACCGTGCTTCTGGTGAGTCAGTCAGAGGCGTACAGAAAGCTGTCTCTGGGTGACAGATACCAGCAGGCAGGTGTGTGCAGCTTTGTTTAAAGATTTAATTAGTATCTGCGATGCATCCAATTACTCTCTATTAATTTAAAGGTTGTTTGAGTCTGGTATTAATTCAATGGCCTTGAGTGATTTTCCGAAGTATCTGTCTGGATATATATATGCAACGTGGAAGCACTACAAATCACCCAAGCTGCTGTCTTCAGCAAGGCACACAGATGCATCAGAACACCCACCCCGGTTTCTATGCATCTCAATGGCAAACGGTGCTGCTTGCCAATTCCAGGTGGCACAGCAGCGGCACCGACACGCGCACTGCAGCTTTTGGGCAGAAGGGAGGGAAAATGGTCTGGAAGTTTTATAATGCTTCAGGTAGGGTTCGGTCAATTTATTAAATCTTGAATTACTCACTCAAAAATCCATAAAATTTGCTCCTAAAAGTTAATCTAATATTTGCATTGCTGCATGGGGAGTAATTACCAGAAGACATTTAAAGGAAGTTAATTGGTCATCGAGACTCTACCCAGCATGTTAATTATCCTGCCTATATTGAATAGGGTAAAAATAAATATATAAATAAAAAGGATCCATTTCTTCATGTTAATGCAATGCATTTTCCTCTGCCAGGAAACAAGCAGTTGTTACAGACTATCAAGGGCACTATTTACATGCTTAAGCTTGATGGAATTGGGATACATGACAATTTTGTCGTATTAATAATGCTAAATTATGCTTTGAGACTTGCTGTTATCACTAAGATATTAATTTGTCAGCACAGTGAAATGAATTATGTGGACCTCTTGAAAATAGACTTTTCACATATCAGGAAGTGTCTTTGGCCATTAAAAAAAAAGCGGCTTGCAAAAATTGCTGTAAAATGCCTACCTTTCCAATCCCAGCATAGGACCTGGCTCCTGTTTGGTTGTACTTGTTTAAAAAGCTACAGCTCAGAGTAACGTATACTTGTGGATGTAGAAGCCTTCCTCTCCCAGAATCTCATTGCAATTAATGCAACTCAGTGATCACTGGTCTAAGTCATTTGAAATGAATAACCACTTGTTGTAACGACAGGACTCAAACTATACAGGGGTTCATGATCCAGTTACATGTAATTTGTGAGCAGCTAAGTACCAAGTCTTTACAGTGTCATCATACAGGCACGCCTGCTTTCTTAAAGTGCCTTTAGGCATCGCACAACCAGCACTTCAGCAGGAGCTCGTACTGCAGGGAAGCGCGGCTGCTTCTCCTTAGCCCCGCTTCTATCACCAGCCTCGGGGCCATGTTTTCCAGTTCTGCCATTGCTCCTCTCAGGAGCTGGATACTGGTCAATTCCCAGTAGGGTGGGGAATTAGAAATGGAGAGGTGACAAACAGAAAAACATGTAACAGAGGAGGAAAAGAATTAATCCCTTAAATTACATTCTTTACTTCCCTTGCTTTTTAATAACATATTTTTTAATAGAGGCACAATTTTAATTAAAAAGTACCTGTAACAAATAAAGTTCAAGAGAAAAATCTCTGAGATGGATTCTAATAAGAACAGCCTGCAGAAGTCAGTTATGTCTATTTATACCAATACAGAACCTAGGAAGAAATTTTATTTTCTCTTCTATATTAAATCAGATAGTCCATAAAAGGTTTTGCTTGAGTGCAAAGTTCTTGTTATCCCTTCTGTACTCTGTTGGCTGTACAGCACATCTGGAAATTAAATTTGAAGTTATCACCTGCAACATCTATGCTGAACCAAAGACGAAACAGAAGTATACGGTTTGCTGGTGTTTTATCTACAGCTCATTTATGTAAACAGAACTTCAACTGCTGGATTACGGGAGCTGTACAAGTTCAGCTCCCCTATCAATTTTGCCTACAAAAGTGGATGAATTTATTCATCCCAATATTATATATATCTCCCAATATTAATCTCATTTAGCTGAAGTAGAATCAAGATCTCAACATGATGCCAACGTGTATATTGTTTTTTCTTAACTAGCTGACAAATACTAGGATTTCGTTCTTCCCATAGTCTGTTCTTTTTTCCCATAGTCCTGTATCTTTTTGATGTGAAATCAAGTTGGGAGATAACTTGCAGGAAAGGAAAAGGAAAGGGAAAAGGAAAGTGGCACTTATTAAAAACAATTATGTAGTTTTCCTCACACATGCCACAGTGGAAATGTAGGATGTTTTCTCAGTAGCATCTGAGTTTAAATCACTTTCTTTTTGGACCTTGTAGCTCTACGCATCTCAATGCGTTTTTTTTGTTTGGTTGGTTGGTTTGGTTTGTTGGCTTTTTTTGTTTGTTTTTTTCTTTTTTACTCCCCGTGCAGCAATGCAAATATTAGAGTTGTAGCACTAGCTACGAAATTCTGGATTTCAATCTGCAGGCTACATTCTTGGAAGAATTCTGTCTCAGAGGGAATTTCATTAGGAACCCAGGTAAAGCTGAAAGGCAACAGAGCCAAACCTTGAACATGAAAATACTCCGAACTTGTGAGGCAATCTCCAAGTACTTGATTAAACGTAGTTACAGAATTCAGGGTTATCACTGAGATTTGTAAAAAGTTCATCCCCACCACAGTGCTGAAGTGTGGAAAACATTTAGTTTTGAACACACCAACCCAGTCAAAACAAAACAAACCAAACCCTCACAACCCCAACAAACCTTGAACAAAAAAAAAAAAAAAAAAAAGTCACCCACCACCAAAACCAGACCAAACAAACAAAAAGCAAGACACACCACAACCCCCCCCCCTTTGTTACACACCTTATGCAATACTTCCTAGTATATAGAAATAATTCATTGTATACTTTTCTTCAATCTGTACAAGCAAATAAGTCCTAAAGAGTCAGTTCAAAGAGTAAACAACTACAGGCCAAGTAACTGATTATCTTCACTACTAGAGAAACTGCTGGGACCTTTGCCTTGCTTCAAGTTCAGTTGGTTTGCAGGGTGGAAGACAAAGCATGATTGTTCCTACATTAATTTGGAAAGGAGGCTTTACATACAAGAAACGACAGAAAAGATTTTTTGAAATAAAATACAAATATATATATATTAATCATCAATTATTAAAATAGTATTCTCTGAACAGCTCTCAACCAACTTACAAGCAGTATTTGTCAACTGCCAATTTTCCTTCTGCAAACTCAAGCTTACAGACAATGGACAGCAGCATGGGATAAAAACAGTGAGATGTGAGCTCAGGCTCTGGAACTGGCAAAGTATTCTGATGCAAGCCCATAAAATGGAAAACAAGTTGAAGAACAACCGAGGTGGTCTCACGCTGACCTTAGATTGTTAATATAGTGACAAAAAAGGAGATTGGAAGTCTATGAGAATTGCTTTCAACATTCAAGCTGCTGCAACAAGGGCTCAATTACGTCATTTGAAACACTCAAAGGCTACCAGAGCTGTAGAGCAGTCTGGAACTAAAACTGGCTTGAAAAGGACTACTGGGATAACTGGAGAACAGATGGAAATTGGGAACAGACAGACTTTGCCTTGATTAGCCAAAAAAACAAAGGGAACGAGAACGCTGCTGTGAGTGTGACTGACGTAAGCCCCAAGGAGAGAAACAACTTCACAAGCTAAACAAGTAGCTTCAGAACTTCCCAAGACTGAATGCTTCTAACCGCTGCAGCGGGCAGACTGTGAGATAGCCTCCCAGGAGGGGCTATAAAATGACACCCCCCCACCCAAAACCCCAAACCAACCCAACGACCCATTCAACCCCAGAACCACCTCAACCCTAGCCATGAACTGCCTTTAAAAAGCAGCCCATTGAAATAGGAGCCTGTGGCAAAAGGAAATTGAATGTGATGAACCACCAAGTCCCTCCATCGCAGGGCATCGCTAACAGCTCCCAGCTCGCTCCCAGAAAGCGCAACTGAGCCAAAACACATTAAGGTCAGGATAAGAGCATCACACACTTGGATGCGCACTGTCAAAATGCCTTCCTTGTCATTAATCACAGGTTGGCGTTTTTCATTTTTTCCCCATGACCAAGCATATATTTGCAGAGTATTTAAATTTCCTCGATTTCAATATTTCAGGATGGCAAATGCTGAGCTTGCAATAGGAAACCATTGCATGGCTGATTAATGTTCTGATAAATGATTCAGAAGTCAGCATCCTTCTATCTGCTGCACAGCATAGCTCTTCAGTAAAGCCATATTGTCAATCGACCACCACAAATCACGTGGATTCACTGGGAAGAACCTCTCTTATGGTAGGATGGATGTAAAAGAAAAGAGTCAAGACAAAAGAAATGAAGTAATGTTTATGAATTCTCTAAAAAAGCAGGTGCACTCCTGGAGCAGTAGCAAATCTGGTAAAATTATGATTACAAAAGCTCGCCATGCAGCATGCAAGCAGTGGCTGCACAGGCACCTGCAGACAGCACTTGCTTAACATATCATTATAGAAATGCTATTGGCACAACGAAGATTCATTCAGTATATAACTCTGAAGACATGAAGCTTTATTTGTTATTGCAGAATGCAATTGCCATAGAATAAAACATAATGCAGAATTCCTCTCTAAAGAATTGATTTCCAGCATTATCTAGCCAGTAGGTTAAACTGAAGGAACAATGTTAAAAAGCTACTCGACCTGTTGTCAGGCAAAGACCATTAATTTCCACAGCCCCATTTACAGGGAATAACTGTAATTGGCAAGAACGTCGCTGTTGCATTCCGGAGGAGCGCGTGGCTGGAAGCAACCGAGCCCAACATGGCTCCTGGGACACGACCCACAAGCAATTAAGGAAGTCTGAAGCTGCTCACTGGTAACACCATAGGAGTCCACCGCTGAACTCTTTGCTCAGCCTGCAACCAGTACTGTGTAACAAATGCATATCATATCACTTGTGCACAGAACTGAACCAGGGAGCGATGCAAGCAAGACAGGAACTGGGGAAAAACAACATGTGTCATCCGAGAGGCCTTTGATGTGTTTGATGTCTTTACAAACTGCAGTTTAAAGAGCCATTAGTTACCCTGACATTCCTCAATACAGAAAATATCTTCTGCTCCTGTATCTATAGTTACGAGCTGCCTGGTTAAAACTTATTAAAAATGATAATTTCAAAAGAGTTGTTTTGGCTACAGAACCAGGGAATAAACCAGAGAATGGGATGAGGGGTGGCCAGCAGGCCAGCCATTCTGCTGGTAGCTCACCTTTCTCTTCCCCAGATTTTAATCGACTTGTAAAGTTTCCATTTGCTCCAAGTGAGGTTCATTTTGACGAGCAACAAAATCAATAACCACAAGTTAGATTAAGAGTTTAGTTTTTGATCAGATTCGAAGAATCGTTTCCGCCTAAGAATTTTAAAATGCCAGGAAATAACAGGCAGTGAGATCTGGTACTCGGGGCCAGAGCTTCAAGTAGGACAGCAGACTTGGATTTGCAAATTGGAGCTTGAAATTGTCTGTATGCTAGCAAGCTCAATGCAGGACAGCATGCTCTAAGAGGCACCTGGTAAAATGCTAGACATTTACAAACTGGCTTCGATACTAAGTATCAGCATAAAACTAGAAAGGGAAAACAAACAAACCACCACAACACTGAAAGATCTGTATCTTATATTTAAATTTAGGAAGAATAACTTGAAAGCTTGGTAATGAGAAGTGTGCCGAGTAGTTGAATCCTGCTTTCTTCTGTTGTATTTGTCCATCTAATGCCATCTATGACATTCTTAATTGCACATCGCTGTGAAGTAAGCGGAACTGATCGACTGAATCAGGCAAGCAGGGTTCGGCTTCAGTCATCACTATGGATCAACACAGATTCAAGAGCAGGAAAGAAACTGGAGGTTAATGAAAGGATTTAATACAGCTGTTCCCACAAAAGCACAAAACAGGAGGAAATTGAGCTGAAGATAAGACAACAAAACGTTTTGGAAGAGTTTAGTCTTTTTCCTACAAGGACAAATCGGCGTACCTGATCTATTAGTTTGCCACAATCATCCGACAGTACTTGTCCTGAGCAGACAACCTCTTGGGTCTGCCAGTAGTTTGTTTTGAGATTGGCATTAAACAGAGCTAAAGCCACGCTGCTTAGCTGCGAATCTGCAAATACAGGTTAGGTTACAGTCCTGTTCTCTCCCTCTGGCTGGGATGACTGAAGAATATCTGAACGTCTGCAGTAAAGTTGGTTTCCATGGATACTTCCACCTCTAATGCCTCTTCCATGAACCTGTGTTCCAGCCAGAGCCTCTCTTGTGAGTATTTGGCAAAAAAGCTGAACGTTTTTGTAAAAATGAATCGGTATCAGTAGATATTTGTGGAAGTGTGCCACTCAATCCTGAGTGACAGAAGTTCAAAGAGAAGTAACAGTGGCAACGGTCCAAGTTATTTCTTTCCTCTGAATTGTATTCTTTGCCAAATAACTTGCTAGATGGGGCAGAGGGGAGGGAGGGAAGAGAAAGATGCTCTTGGTTTAACCAGAATTTAAGCAGCTGCCTATGAAAAAAAAATTTGAAGGTGAAAATGATATTCGATCAATATATTAATGTTGTAGTCAAAGCTTTTGGTGATTTTTAATTAAAAAGGAAAAAAAGGAATATGAACACCAGGTGGGAAGAACGGATACAGCAGTGTCCACTGTCACATTGACTGATGCTATATCATTACTAATGAACTGGAAGTCAAAGCAAATTGTTTATTGAAACATACAGATGGTCTTAAACTACAAAGTATGGAAAAATTGAATGCAAAGTGGATAATCGTTCTCAAACAGGAAAATAAAGATGGGCATTAACTAGAGCTGAGGCTGTAGACAAGAATTAGTGTCATAAAGGAATCAGTTGCTTCTCAGACGTGTTGCAAGACTACTGACCAAACACGGGGAAGCGTCCCGAGGCAATTCACACTTACACCTTGCATATGGTGTAGATGTTGCGAGGAGGGACCAGAAAAGCAGCTGTAGCGGACTACACAAAACAGCTTTGCAGATTGTACTTCCAGGTGCTCCCCCAGCCCACTACATAGTTGCTGGCAAAGCTGCAGACCCTAATACTGAAGCATTTGCTGATTTTGAGAGTCAGATTATGTCATTTAATGGTGGAGAGAACACAAAGACAGACACCCGCCTCCAAGCTGCTGCCAAATTGGTACTGTGCTCAGCCGATGAGCCTCCCCACGCGCTGTGCAGCAGGAACACCTGTAGCTTTTCAGCTCAGGGAAAGCCCAGAGCAGCAAGCAGGAGAAAAAGGTAACTAGTGAAGAGAAAAACAGCCATGAAACGTTATTTTGGGCCACTACAAGCGCCAGAGAATGCTTTTGCCAGAAATAATTGCTGGAAGAGCTCCGCAGTACATGCACATCATTATCACTATTTAGCCTTTGTGTGTATACATAGTGAGCTATAGGACTCCCGGGATAGCTCCATCCCAGAGACATCACAGGGACTGCTTTGCCATGCATTAGATAAAGCAGTGCAGTTCTGATCACCTTTATGTATGTTGGAGAGATTCCCAAAGTGATGCCAGTGATTTAAGCAAATAGATCTAAACTTTAAGCCAGTATTTACTATTAAGTCTCCCTGTAAACATAAACATTGAAATGCAGGCAAGAGTTTTAAGTGGTAGAGAAGGACACAAAACATGTAGAAATGTCTGTTAGACCCCAACAATAAAAATAGTAATAATAAAAAAATCACATTTACTGGCAGCAATTATACAATGAGATAGCTGCATGGAAACATAAGCAGAAAAAGCAGAAAAGCCAGCCTACAAGAAAAGCTTCTTCTATAAATGATGAGACCATCTCTATTCTTCTGTTCAAGGGACACTTCATGCTTCACACCAACCATTTAGAATTTTAATGTTATTGTCTGCCTAGTTCAAAGATGCCATTTGAAGATTTCTTCTTTCTCTACTCAAGCAAGAGATCTTTTTAACAACAAGTGGAACAAGCCTGCCAGAAACATCTAAAAGATAAATCAGCTCTGCAGCCAGAATAAAAGAAGGATGAACCAGCTACAATTAATTTTGGACAACCACTGAAGTTATTCAAAAAGCCTTTCCACCTGATTTTAAAAACAAACAAAAAAACAAACTTTGTTTATTCATAAACATTGGAGCAACTCTTAAAACACGGAACATGCAGCATTGCATCATTCTTCCTAGCTGTCAATCCCCCCAGGTTGGTATATCAGTAAGTCTGAAATGCAGCAGGACCTTGAAATCCTCATCCTTCGGCCAGGCTTCTCGCTATCACGAAGTGACTAACTGAGGAAGCTGCCTTTCCACGGAAGGTTAAGAACAGCAAATATACAGACCAGAAATGCAGGAAAAAGCAATTCAACCCAGGCAAGATTTGCCAGCAACAACCCCAAACCATTTCAGAGAGCAGGATAAGTCCATGGAGACAAATACCAGGGGAGCTGTACGCACTGCTTAGGAGCATCAGATAAGTGCAGATCCTGGGGAGGCAATCCATGGCTCTCAGGAGCTCTGCCAGCATGCACTGGGTTAAGATGCAGACAGGACATCTCTCTGCCAGATCTGGAGATTTGAAATTAACTGGTCTCTCTGTCAGAGGTGAGAATACAAAGTCTGCAATTTTATTTTATAAAGTGTAATACAAAGTGTAATTATTGTGATGGTCATGACTCAAAATAAGCCAAGGCTTTTTTATTTTATTTTTATTTTTCATAAAACTAAGTAACAAAACCCACGAATATCAGCTTCCTATTTTTGAGCTATAACCAAAGCTACAGTAACAGTAAAAGTTTGGGGTGTTTGAAAATATGGAATTTTAAGAGAAACCACTTTGCAACTTTAATTATTGCTACAAGGGATAACACAAAAATAAATTCAGCCTTAAATTACTGCTATATAAAAATACTGCAGCATAAAAGTACATACAAGTATTAAAACGTTTAAAAAACAGTGCCTTGTCACTTCCAACCATGCAGATTAGGGTCACATCCATGCCACTCTAACCTGATATCATTTTATTTCCATGTCTTTTTTTTAAAAAAAAAAGTAAACCCCACGATATGAATGACTTAACACAGATGAAGAGAATTGGGCTCGAAGACTTTGATTCACCCAGTGTCAGATTCTGAATATAACCAGTTTGGCTCATTCTATAGTCAGTGTGGGAAGGGAAAAAAAGCCACCGAGCTGTTTTAAGTCCTGCCGTGGCTGAACGTCCTCCACCTTCCTGAAGGGAGCTGTGGCTTGGCAGCTCAGAAGGGAAGGCAGGAGAGGGGCGCAGCTTCCTGCGACTGACAAACAGCTGGGAGGGAGACGCCCCAGGCTGAGCCTCTCCTCCTGCCAGGGCAGCCTGACCCAGACAGATTTCGACAGAGACAGCAGCAATTTGTTCCTTAACAGAGGAAGAAGTGGAATTTTAATTCCCCTCAAGGCAAAAAAAAAGGAGATCTGAAAATGCAAGCAGCTGGCCCTGGGCAACAGTGCATCGCTCGCCTGGACCCCGCCAAATCCTCCCTGGCAACCCCATGGCCGTGCTTACTTACTCTTCAGAGTAAGTACTCTGGAGCGGGCTGTTAGCAGACATGCAAAGACATCGATTTAAACTGAAAAAGACATCGATTTAAACTGAACACAATCTGTCACTTCAGATCAGCACATTCCTGTCTGCTCTTACTCTTTGTTTTTGCATGTGTGTGCCAAATACAAAGTTCCAACCCTGCCTAACAAACAGAGCTCTGAAATTATAATTTTTTTCTTTTGACATCTGAAATTAATTTTGTTTAGAAATGCTCCGTTAGAAGTGGTGCTGGAGACCTAGGGATGCAAAATGCTAACAATAACCAACTGATCCTGTCTACATTCTTAATTTTTCTTTTCAATTTATGACACAATTAAAGATGCCAGATTTTTGCTGGAATTCAGGATAGCAGAAAATGTGGGAGCCTGAAGGGAAAAAAAAAAGACCAAAATTTCTCACTGGACAGGAAAATTGATTTGCATCCCAATCCATTAATTGCAGAGCTACTTTATTCTGCAGAGAGAGGTTGGAAGCTGGCAGGCGAGCCTCTGCGTTGGCACAGTCGTGCAGGGATCTCCTCCCGCCGAGGCTGGAGGGGCTCGTGGGCTTACCCCAGCGTGGCAGAGAGGTCTCCAAGCCATGGAGACCTAATGTTAGCAGCGAGGACAGACAAACAGCCCAAGGCTTTGCGGGCAGCAAGGCACTGGCAGAGTGGTGAGTGCCATGGAGGTGAGGTGGGCTTTTGTTATCTTGTTGAACCTCCACTCTTTCTCCCCAGGGCTGTCAGCAGGTGAGGCCCTACGGTACTCAGCTGAGGAGTGCACTCATTGAATTTCCAGGTAAGCTTACAAGAAACCTGCCATGGGGACCTGCAGGAGGAACTGGAGGTGAGAAAACATGGGAGTGATTATAACAACTCTGAAGCAGATTCTTGATTTTTCTTTCTTTTTTTTCAAGTGCAATAAACTGCAGCTAAGTGAACACCATCGCTGCCACCTCCAAAAATGGCCACAGAAAGCAATGCCAACAGAACGGCTGAAATAGAGGGCGAAGAAATGCTTTCCAATAGCAAAGCACTATTACCAACCCGGGGAAGTGCTGGCACTTCAAATACTTATGACCTGATAGCAACATATGCAGAGCATTAAGTGCCTTTAATAGGCACTTTCACTGAGGAGCTAAGTAGAGGAAGAGGTCTTGTTATTTTGCAGTTTTCAGTCAGAGAAATCACAAATCTTTCAACCTAATGAATGCTGACTTTCAAATATCTTACCCTAAGCCACATACAGCTATGAGTTGCTGTTACACTTTTTCAAGTTACCATATTAATTTGAATACATCATTCAGTTTTTCTTTGTTTTTCCATCTTGCTAAATTGCCTTAAACTTATTTATTTTCCTTTATTATATAGTGTTTTCCGTTGCTGTTTCTGAGGCAAGAAATCATACTAATTTTGTGCTTTTCAAAGAATTTTAGGGAGATGAAAAACATCAGCAGAGAGCATATCGAACAAAATTGCCAATGAAATGACGGATATCTACTAAAAAGCTAGAAGCAGATGGCCTTTGTTTCTATTCCAAGCATAACAGCAGATAAAACTCAAATTACAATTCTACAATACTAAGGTTATTCAAAAAAAAAAAAAAGGCAATTTCCATGTGGATGATTAGCCTATGAAAATCAGACCCTTTAAAAAAAACAACAGGGTTCATCCAGTAAACACGCAACTAGAGAAGATCGCCCCAATCTGAAGTCTCAGCAGTAAGAACAGGAGTTTTGGTGCTGCACCCGCCCTGACGATGTAGGGTTTTACAGCCCCAGGACCCATATACACACAGCCACGGGAACTGCTACAGCACCCTCAGGACACAAGCAAACACAGCTAAAGATTACAGAAAACAAAAACCATTTTCTGTAATCTCTTAACATTTGCCTGGGACAGTAATTGTGAAGGAGAAAAGCCAGAGAACTATGCTCTAAGAACAAATGAATTTTCAGGATGGACTCCAGCTTTAAGGATCCCAGTGCTGCACTGCGTACCGGGTCTGCAGCAGCAGGATGAGGTGGTCCCCACACAGCCTTCTCCGTGCACCCAGGGTTGACGAGGGTGAACTTAACCGGCTTCCCAATGCTTCCCATCTTCTCAATGTACATAAATATGTATTTACCACTACTTTTCTAAGGTTTACAGATAAACCTCAGAGAAAGAGCTGGTATAGCAGCCTACAGCCTCTGAAACGGGAACCTCTTCCCTTGGTGGCACTACACACCATTTGTGGCTTTTTAGAACATTTAAACTACAATTTCCCATCTGGGGGGCTACAACTGAATGTCCAATTTCCTTGAGACAGAGACTAGAGGCATAGAAAAAGCTTTAAATAATTCTTTGAAAGTAAGTATACTGTAGTATTTCAAGTAACAGGAATCAAAAGTATATGTTGGCCACTCCCTATCTTATATTTAATCGATACATGTAACTCTCTCCCCCCACCACCAAAAAAAAAATCTATTAAGGAATTCTTAATTAAGAACTGACCTCCACTTCTAACTCCCATCTGCAAATTAAAAATAACTATGCTCTTAAATACTTTTTTAATTTCTTGCACTGAAGGCAGCTCTTGAGTTTCCAAGTAAGATAAGTTTAAAGGACTTTCAACAACAAACGACAACATGCTGTGAAAAATAAGGGGAAAAATTACTGAAGTGCATATTTGGTATATAAAGGTCAACTCATGTGATGTTTGGAGACTAAAAGGCACTGACGTACCCAAACAAATTAAGAAATTCATGAGGATTTCAAGGGAATGGAATGTATTTGCTCGTGTCCAGTTAGAACAGCAGAGAGTTACAATATTCCCATTCCATTTTTTCTTTCAGCAACTACTGGATTAGTGCTCCACTAATAGCTCTTGAAGATTTATATAGTGCAGGCCCAGAAAGAATGCAGTGGTACTGTCCAGAGAGCTAACAGTCTGAATAAGCCTCAGAAAAGCAGACTAAAATTACTGCTTTTGTACCTGCAAAGACAGAAGTCAAAACCAAGGGCGCTCCATGGCATCGTCCCAAATACAACAGCAGTTTACCCCTGATGCTGTGCGCATCCTCCTTCCAGCACAAGGCTGCCGGTGCACCAACCGCGATGCCAGCCGGAGCCCCCTCCACACCTTCCCTTCTCAGCCTGCCACCACACACGCGCATTGCTGGTCCCGGGGCCCTGAGCTGCTCCTGCTCACTAGAGATGCTGCCAGCAGTTGTGAGGATGGATTCGTTTGGCAAGATTTTAATTCTGTTATTATTCTAACTCCTCTTTTTCTGTAACACAGTATTATCAATCTGATCTCTGCTCTTCAAGCAATCAGATCCAAATGCTCTCTGCTCATCTGTTTTCTAATCAGTCTTGGTTCTAATTTGCTTGATTATTCAGAGCCCTTCCACTCTAAATTCAGCATGTTCAAATTCAACCTGGCATAAATTGATTATTTTTGTATCACTCTAAAGACAGTTGCCGGCAGCCAAACAGGTACCAATTGCTTGTTTATAAAATGTCTCCAGAACAGTGGCTAGAGGGTGCTTCCACATGACTACAAATAAGACGGGATATTTATCCACGTACTTTCAGGGAAAGCTGGAAATTGGTGGGCTCCCTCGCACGCTCACCCTCCTGCCCCAAGCTTTGTAACTCTGCCTTAATTTACACAGGACCTAACTCTCCAGCTTCCAGGAGGAAACTTCAGTGTTTGACTTCAAGTTAAGCTCAGCTGGAGGGAGCTGCCTCAGGAGAAGCTGGCCTATGCCCCTCTGCCATCGCTGCAATGCTGGCAGCCTGCAGAGACAGCTGGCAGAAGGGCTTCTCCACCAGCAACGCCACCAGGCTCTAACCCTAGTGCCTTGCACACACAGAGGGTCCCACCGCATTTCAAGCCTGAGTACTCTGCCTCAAAAGAGAACAGGATCCTTTTTCCTTCTCAGTTGCACAAAATTGGTTTTGTGCATGACTATTTATTTATTTTTGCTAGCTGCAAGCATTAAGCTTACATTTTGAAGCCACCTAGGATGGAAACCATTCATGAGCATCTTCTATAAAAATTACAGGTAGATGTTGTGCCATTATATATAGAAATACAACATACTTGAAGAAATTTGAAAGCAGATGGCTATTTCTCCCCCACCCCACATGATTGCACTTTATCATAAGTTAAAAGCAACTACAAAACAATTACATTTACAAGGCACGGTAGATACTTTCAAAAACAACAACAACAAAAAGGGATTTTTACTCCTAGATTCATACGACTATTTTATCACAAGCACCCAAATCACTTTGAATGTATCAACATTGCTGAAAATAGCAATGAACCCTGTGTGCTTTTACATTTTATTATTTTACAGAACTTGTATTTAAGCAGATCAGCATACTGCGAAGCTGTGCCTGTGGCCCTGAGTGGTGACAACATTGTGAACTCTGGGTCTTGAAACAATGAAACCGGAAAGCTAGGGACTGATCCATTATTGCCACTTGATACATTAAGTACTGTTCATACTAGAAACCCATGCATCTTAACTACATTGCAATTACAACATGCACTATAATTATTCTCAGCTACAGGTTACACTCTACCTACATAAGTGGCTATCACACAAATGACATGCCTAACTATGAAGCATTTATATGCTATTTGTCACCCTTATCATGTGAGTGTTTTCTGGAGTAATTAATGACCCTGATTAAAGTATGACAATGTTGCCTAGATTAGTAATTTTATTGACACACGTGGACTAAAAAATATACCAAAAATCTATAGCACAGGTAGGTCACAAAAACAAACCACAGAGCACTGTAAAAACGCTTACAGGAACGTTAACAAAGTACCGAACACCTAATGTGGATGGGGCAGGATGGAGACTGGCCTTTCCGATAACTTCAGATGCAACAAATGTTTTTGGAAATTTCCCAAACAGAGTAACTAACAAGACCATTCGTTTCCTATAGAGCTCTATACAATCTACATCACGGCTCTTCGATTTTCCTTATGAAAAGTCTACACAAAGAAAAATGACTGCTTTACCCCATTTTCCCCCCAATCAGCTCAAATAAATTGTATGGAAATTGAACCGACTGTTTATGATTAGCGAATGTCAATCAGTCACCTAAGGTTAGCGCTCATGATCCTAATGGCTCCCTAAGCTCCTGGCATTAATCACTCACCCACACCCTTACTCACACACTGACTGTTCCACTGATTTATTACTTGGTCAAAGCAGCATTTATTCTGTACATAAACACATCTCCTTTATTGACCCAGGATCCATTCAATACCTGACTAATTGTAATCCTCCCTTGGAGGAATAATAATAAAAAATTGGAACAGTCAGGAATAACAATAGTTGAGGTATCTATAGCTAAAGAATGGTTCTGTCCCATCAGGACAACAGCACGGCTGGCTAACCAGATGGGACGTCAGGGCAGAAGTAAGGAAAGAGGCTGCCTTTTGGCGAGCAAGAGCTACGCAGCTCTGGGATGTTAAATGAAGGGGGAAACCATTTACTGAGCTCTGCTCAGCAAGGCTGCCCTTCTGCAAAACGCTGTGTTTCACCACCACAGCAGAAGGTATTTATTCTGGCATATCAACATGACAGCAGGAGGAAGACCAATCCAGTGGCATCACTCAACAGAAGACAGCGATGGAGACGTGCCAGAGAAGAAGCCCAGAGCGAGGCACCAGCCACTTCCCTTCTCTGCTGGGCCCTTCTCTACCCACACGTCCCTCATCCAGCCTCCCACAGCCCTGGCCTTACTAGGAGGGTATCATAGGCTTGCAAGTTGTAATTTACAAACAATGTTTCTCTTAAGACACATTGAGCTCAACTCTATCCCATAGCTTTGATTACACTGTATTTCCAGGCTAGAGTCAGAACACAAATGTGCTCTGAAGCTGTAAAACTGCTCTGCTGTTTGACTCGGGTTCATCCCTTCTGCTGAGGTTGTGTAACCTCTGTGACTTCCATGACTGCATCTTACTGAATTCCAAAATGGTTCAACCCTTAATTTAAGTGAAGTGTCATAATGGGTTGCTTCTTTGGGACATTCAGCAAGTACATGCACAACTATCTTAAATCACTTTCAGAGAACGTAGAATATGAGAGAAGGCTTGGAGAGAAGGCTTGTGGCTGAAGTATCTAGATAATGGCACCACTGTTCTTCATAATTAAAGACAAAAAAAAAAAAAAAAAAAAAGATCAGCTTGGCTAAATTAATTTACTTCAACCTCAGCGCTTGTCAATAGCTGGAACTCTATTCAGTGAAGTATAGATACAAGCAATAACTCATCAGTAAATTCTAGATGAAAATGAAACTTCTTAGTCGTTTAAGTCACTGTCTCATAAACTATCTGTGTTTTGTATGTAATGCAAATATTCCCTTTGGATGGGTTTTCCAGAGTCACCAGCTTCAACATAACTTTACTTCCACTCCTGTGATTCCAGTTTTAACACAGCTTTCTCTTCAAGTATATTTCAGGCTATGCCAGTTGTTATCTGGTTTATATGAATATTCATAACCTTATAAGAAAGCATGAACTACAGAAATTCTTTTCACCCCAAACAGTTCAGAGGTTAGTTAAATCTCGGCACGTTTAGCCAACTGACAACACAAAGTACCCTTCCTGTTACATGCATTTAGGTTGCCATTTGGCAAGGAACGCTCGTGCATGCAGCAGATGATACACTGCCTGTGCTGAAGAAGCCAGAGCTCAATTATATTGACTTTTGTGGAGTAATGATTTTGTCCAAGGTTTTTAAGGTTAGTCACATGGGTAGAAGTTTTGCTGAACCTGAATGAATTTATCATAGATGAAAATCATCCATCATTTATGTGTCTCGGGCTTTCAGATCAACTAATCTTCCATGCCATCTCATGTCCTGCAAACAAACAAATATGCTAGCTGCCTTGCCCTATTTTCTTCTTGTAAAAGTGGCAGAAAATCCACTAGTTTTGCTTGGTTTGTTGCTATTCAGTCATTAAAATGAGTGTGCTCTATTTCCCAAGATCTTTTTTTTTTTTTTTTTTTTTTTTTTTAAACTAAGTTCAATGGAAAATACTGTGATATAAAATCCAAGTCTAGTGACATCCCGAACAAAACACAATAACCTGATTATATACATTATTATGACAGATTATATAGATAACATCCCCATCCTCCAAGCTCACAAGAGAAGACAAAATAGAAGGCAGGGGAAGGTCAAGAGGAGAAAGTGTGTCCTTACATTTTCAGCACTAGAGGAGAACGACAGAATAACAGTAGCGTGGGGCTGCCAGGCACAGAGCAGACCGAGTTCTGCCATTTCTGCGCTGCAGCTGTGGGATGTGGATGAAGAGGGCTGAATTGCTACCAAACTGCAAAGAGCCTGAACACGTCTACTTTCAGCCTGTCCAACTGCAAGAACTAGTGCAGGTACTTTGATGTTTGCCAGATTCAAACAGCACTAAATGGCAGTCAGATTTTATTTTTTCCTTGTCAGGAATATACTCAGTTAACATAATAATCATAAATGTAGCATTTAGATTAATTAAATAGTTAGCTAATGCAAATATCATCTTGACATTATTAACCCTGCAGCAATTAGATGCTGGTCTACAGCGCAAAATTTATATCTCCCATTCAGATTAGGACTTTCTGATTGCTTATGTTTAATTTATAAATTTAAAAAAATCTGTTTTCCAAATATGAATTCTGCTTTGATTTGTTTCAAAACCCGCTCTTCCTGCAGTAGCCAGTCCCCACAGAAGCTCTGAGTACACATCTCCTGAACAGACTGCAGCTCCACAGCTATGTAAACCAGAGCTGTGAAGTCACAACCTCATCGAGGTCACAGACTTGGGATGGGATGGTTTACATGGAAAACAAGAAGTTTAGAAAGAAGCTAAGGAGGAGGGAAGGGAGCTATCAAGAAAAAGCTCTTCTTGCATCTGAAAAAAGTGAAGTCATACTTTATTCCAAGAGTGGTTTTCTTTTTACTGCCAACTGAAACAACTTCTTTGCATAAGCAGAAGAGATCACATCCATCCAAAGCCGTCCTACACACCATAGACGCATCTATAATTGGTAGTATTCAAACCATGTTTACTGTGAACAAATCATGGAAGACATCAGTCCTAGCAAGTGATATGTCATTTGCTAGGTCTGTGCTCAGGCTCCTGCTGATGGTTGTCTCTCTCCTTCATAATTAAAGATGAAGAATGGGTCTCAGATGTAGTTTCTGTTGGTAAATTTTAAAAACTAAAGATTTGGAAGTAGAGTCCTTGAAAGCATACCCTCCTTCCTTATTGCTTGAGATAAGACATTCAGTAGAGTCTGAAGCATCTTAAAGTAATTCTTGCTACAATTTGTTTAGAGATGTACTAACCTAAGGGTTTGGAAAGCTTCTTGGGAACTGAATGATGATTGAAATTGATCTTTTAAGACCATAGAAATGCGTCCACATAAATTAGTACAAAGCAGAAAGTAAGTATTTAGAAATTGAACCAGTATCTTTGGTGGTTGTTTTTGCTCATTTTTATGCTGACATGGAAAACCTGAATAATGTGCACTCAAAAGCGGCTATATTTAGGCAGAATCCTGCCTAGATATCTCTGCCAGTTATTAATGCTGCCAGGCATGATAAAGTACTGTATCTGATTTGTCTGTGTTTGCTATTCTCTCAATTTAAGCCATTTGGGCTGAAAATTCTCGCATGGAATTTCTACCTTAAGCTCAATCACTTGAAAATATTTAGGCAAGAGGGAAGTAGCTGTTACCAATGAAAGTTCTCAGTGACTATGAGCTGCCTCCAACACCTGGCCCAACTTCTCTCCCAAAATAAACTTAGAAATCTTTCCTGACTTCTGTTATACCTCCTGTGGGGAAAGAACTTCAAATTTAGCATGAAGGATCAGTGGATATCCAGAATGCTATTCCTTTGAAAAAAATCCATCCAAATTTGGGCTTTGGTTTTTATCTTTTAGCTTTATCAGATTATGACCTTCATTAGCCTGATTTTAGCCTTACTAATGCCAACAAAATACTCCATTATCTCCATGGGAGAAAACTCTACAGCTTCAATGTTATCTTCCATTCAGAATAATCTTTCATTAGAAATAATTTACTGTAACAAGATCACCACCATAGGTATTTCATACTGAGAACAAGGGGAATCTTGCTTTCATTTGAACAAATTGCTGTCAGTTCCATGAGAAATAAGGATCATAAGTTTTAGAAGAACCTTAATATTGACAATGCCTTTCATGACAACTGAAATTCCTACAGTCTACCCAACATTTACATTGCTGCTTCACAGGCCGGCTCTCCTTTGGAGAGGGCTTTGCATTCAGGACTAGACACTCCCAGAAATCCCGAGCCAACACCACTTTCCTTACACATTTACAACTACTCACATCTGCTACATCTCCCTTGTTTTATAAAGCCACAGGATGGTTATTCTTACTTTTGTTTGTAGTTCCAGATGTGAAGGGGTGTTTATGACTTTCTTGAGTTAAACTGTAAAACCCCAATCTGTTAATGACTAGCACTCCAGGTCCCTTCAAGCTTCAGGAGGATGCTACCCTTTAACGGGCTGTGTCCTTCCTGGAGTATGAAGGAAATGGGCCTCCTCACTTCTCTTGCTATTTTCAGACTGCTAAAAGAGCACCTCCATCAGAACAAGCAGGCCCTCCACCCCTCTGACCTGGGGCAAGCAGGAATAGGATGATTACTGTACTCCCACTGTTCCACAACTAGGAGGAAGATCAGCATTGGCTTCATAGTATTTGATTACATGCCGCATCGCTATTCTTGTGCTATAAACAGGAATTTCATCAGCACTTGTAATAAAGAAGCCATGGTGAAGACAGCAATGCTCTGGGACTCCCTAGCTTTTGGGGATTTTTTTTTATTTGTTTATCTTTTTAAAGTTTTCTAGTGCTTGCCAGTATGAGCTTGGCCGCACCAGGCAGACTTCATGTTTTTTCCCTGATGACTCCAGCAGTTCAATGGTGGGCAAGGTTGAATATTAAATATGATTAGCTGCACCACAGAGATTAATACCAGCTATCTTCCATTAAGTGGAAGCACCTCACAATTAGAGGCAGTTTAAAAGCACATTGAATGAAGGGACTTGCATCCAGGAATAAAAATTACCCTTATTATTGTTATTGATGGGCAAATACTCATTCAAATCTAGTATTGTGTACAAACTGAACAGCAGGATTGCAAAAACAATTCACAAAGCAAATCAAAGTAATGTTTACCACCACCATCAAAAGAAGAATCCTTGAATTTCATTTGAGATCAACTGTTTGGAGAAAAATCCACAAGTGCTTTTGGTTTAGGGACAAACAGATCACTGCTAGAGGCAGTCACAGCCCCCTGGAAAATTGCATTTGCTTTTTTACGTGATTTAAGCAAATTTATTGCTAAAGCAAACCACGTAACCAGCCCTCAGAAGTTTTAGGTTTCCAGCTAAACAGGTACTGGTTTTGCATTGACAAAGTTGCTACAGAAAAAGTTCTGAGTCTCCTTGCCACCCAACTGAAAATTGTATTTTGCCTTGTACACCTTACTCCACTTAAGCACAGACTATATAGAAATGTTTGCTTCACCTTTTATCTCTCCCAAAATCTGTGAAGATTTTTGGGGTAAGTTATGGTATGACATTGCTCAGCCATCTGAGTTGAGAGCTGTTGCGAGTTCCTGGCATGATACCCCTCTGCATCACTTACTGTATGTGGCCAATTGATTTTTCTTCCCCTATGCATGTATCCATTAACCTCAGTTAAATGATTTTTTAATGAAGAATACTCGTGTTCCTAGAACAGCTCTCTGTTCAGAGCAAACCAGGGATTCTTTTAAAAAACAATCTTTACTCAACTCATTTCTATACAGGCAATGTGATAGTTGCCGTAAGAAATACATAAGTAAGGCTACCCTCCATAGAAAAGAAATACCCTCCATAGAAAGGCAGAAGGGTAGAGAGAGAACTTACAATGAGATTTTTTTTCATAACAAATAAACCTTGGAACTCAAAATTAGAGGTCAAAAAAACCCAAACAAACAAACAAACAAAAAAAAAACAAAAACAGATACTACAATAGCACATCTTGAACAGAATACATCTCAAACAGACCTTTTTTTTTAAAAAAAAAAAAAAAATATCTAATGCCAGGTCTGTTTGCAGATGTCTGTAGGCTCCTGGTGAAATAAATCTAACTAAATCAAATTGTATCAGCCGCTGCTGAAACCTCAGCTGATGAGACAGCACAGTACCCCCTGAATGCTACAGCTCAGCTGCAATGACACCAAAGGCCTCTTGTTCTGGACACCTGCAGAGGGTTTACGTGGCAAGGTTTTGGTAGCTGGGGGCCATAGCGGTGGCTTCTGTGAGAAGGATCTAGAAGCTGCCCCATGTTTGGTAAGGGTCCCACTGCTGACCAGAGCCGAGCCAATAAGTGATGTTGTTTTGCACCTCTGTAAGAGCAGATTTAAGATGGGAAAAAAAAAACAAACAAAAAACAAACAAACAAAAAAAAAAACACTGCACCACACAGCAGCAGGGAGAGTGAGAGGAGTGAGGAACAGCCTTGCAGGCGCCAAGGTCAGTGAAGAAGGAGGGGGAGAGGTGCTCCAGGCGCTGGAGCAGAAGTCCCCTGCGGCCTGTGGTGAGGCCCATGGTGAAGCAGGCTGTCCCCCTGCAGCCCATGGAGTACCACAGTGGAGCAGGTTTCCATGCTGCAGCCCGTGGAGGAGACCACAGTGGAGCAGGTGGACCTGCACTGACAGAGGCTGCAGCCTGTGGAAAACCCCTGCCAGAGCAGATTCCGGGCCGGACCTGTAAGCCACGGTGAGGAGACCGCGCAGGAGCTGGTGACCTGGCAGGAGCTGCTACCCATGGGGGACCCAGGTTGGAGCAGTTTGCTCCTGAGGGATGGACCCCGTGGTACAGCCCCATATCTGGAGCAGTTCTTGAAGAGCTGCTGCCTGTGGGCAGCCCAGGCTGGATCAGTTCAGCAAGGACTGCATCCCGTGGGAGGGACCCCACAGCACAGGGGACGAGAATAACCGAGAAGGAGCGGCGGTGAAGAAGTGCTATAGACTGACCATAATCCATATTCCCCTGTTCCCCTGTGCCACTTGGGGGGAGGAGGTCAAAGAGGGTGGATGGGGGGGAAGGTGCTTTTAGTTTCTTTCCTTTGTTTCTCGCTTCTCCAGCTCGTTAGTAAAAACCAATAAATCTTACTATCTCCCTATGCTGAGTCTGTTTTGCCCATCACAATAATTACTGCGCGATCTCCTCATCCTTATCTCAACCCTTTAGCCCCTTTCATCGTATTTTCTCCCTGCTCCTGTTTGAGGAAGAGTGAGAGAGCAGTTGTGGTGGAGCTCGGCCGCCCACCCAAGTAAAACCACCACAACACCCACAGCATGGGCCTGAATTGTACTGGACAGTTTCACACGTGCAAGTAGAAGCACAACCTGAATCAGCCTGCAAGCTGTGCCACAAAGTGAGTCAAGAAGTCATTGCACCACTCAGACAAATATGCATCAAGAACCATGTCCTGCCTGTGTTCATGAAACCCCATTTCTGGGCTTTCAGGGGAGGTGGCATGCCCCTGACCTGGTGCTGAGCGACCTGATGCTCAGCGTGGTACACGCTGAATCTGGAGGGAGGCAGGCTGGCTCACAGGCTCAGCCTGGGGCACGTGAGCACGGCGTAGTGCTGTTGTCGGGCAAGATGCTGCTTTGAGCTCATTTTTGCTTTTCAGGTATTGTGCACATTCAGAGGGAATATTAAAACAGATAATGAATAGTACAGATCACCACGATGGTGCTGCTATAACACAATGCCAAAAATCTTTTTCTTTTATGTTCACAAAAGCTGCTCTTGCTAGTGGTAGTGCTGTGCAGAGCTGTCACATGTTCCTTGCCTTACTAAGCCTGATACTTGTAACAGTGTTGAGGGGGGAAAAACACCATAGTATTTTGATTTAAGATTTAAATGTGACAGCCTATCAGACAAGCTTGACACATGATTAAACATCTAACTGTTCTTCATGTGGCATTCAGACTGGTGGCACAGGATAAAGGCTATTCTTTTCGGACGTTCTGCCAGATTGTGCTGTGCAACTCTCCCCAGCGAAACAGCTCAGAACGCCGAAGGAAAATTAACCTGGCTCTTTTGGATCTGAGCCAGATATGCCATACTGGAGACTGCATGAGGACAAAATAAGACAAGTACGTGTTTGGGAGAAAAAGATGGCATGCCATGGACAAGACCACGTAACATATATAACATATTACTTGGAATATCTCCTTCAGCATTTGCTTTAAACTTAAGTGATTAAAGAGACCCTCTTCTGAACAATTTTAAAATGAGTGCACATTTTCCTCCCCTAAGTGGATTTCTTCCCCACCACCCCCAAGGTAAGCGTACAGTACTGCAAAGTCCCTTCAAGCAAAGCTCTGTAATTGCAACTGCTTTATTGCCAGAATGAGGGGTTTCATTCAATCAGGGAGGGAAACGCAAATCTTCTGGCCCCAAGCTTTAAGGGGATTCATTACTGTGCAAAACAGCTGATGAAGCAAGTCTCAGAAATGGCTTTCACTCCCAATATCGCCTCATTAGTAGCACAAACTGTGATGCTAGAAAATTCAAATGAATTCAAGCCAACCAACCCTCTTAATGGTGCCAGGCATAGTTTCTCTTGTTAAATAATATATTTTCCTCAGTCACAGAAGAACATCTTACCTACTTTCAAGCTTTATAAAAAAAAGCAGTACTTGCGTAATCCCCATCATATCAAAGAACATATTTAATATCAGCTGCAGGAAAGGGGTCACGCTCATTGCTGGTAGTTTCCACCAGCAAAGTGGATATAACTTAATTCTACCTAAAACAAACAGTGCAATATATTACATATTACCACACATATATAGTGTGCATGTACGTATATGTATCTCTCTCCAAATACAACACCAGACACTCAGCAAGACTCCACAAACACTCATGTATCATTTTAAAGTGAATTACTTTAAACCATGTACCAGCTGCTTTATCTCCAAACCCACCATTTATTTAACACACTTACCTTGAAAAAAAAAAATCCTCAGGTTAACATTACTTACCCAAATTATTGATTTAAAGCTCAAAATCGAGAAATCCCCTATATGAAAAAGTGTGCTAATACCCGAACATGACAAGTAGAATATTTCATGAAGTGGAAGGTGAACATCTACCCCATTTTACTTAGTGTCTAAAACGACTTAATGTGTTTCCATTTGCTAATGCTTGTAGTTAACAGACAAAGGTCAAAACAAGCAAACAAAAAAAAATAGCAAACATGACACTTGAAAAAAAAAAAAAAACACCCCTTCTCAACAGTCTCTGAAGATCCAGTCTACTCCAGATAAGCAACCCAAATGCATGAACAGCTCTGTACCTCTTGTTCCAGCTCTGATAATTCCAAGTACACATCTTGTCCACTTAGTGTCAGCAGATTTCTTTTTCTCCATGACATCTTGTAGCAATGAATTTCTTCGGATTCATCAGTCCATGTCTGGGAAAAGCTGTTGCTTCCCCTTATCAATTTTTTGCTCCTAGTGAATATTGCCTTCTTCACTGTCCAAATACTCAGAAGAGAAACTCCTGTTTCTCTAGATGATGTATTTTATATAGTTGTCATGTGGTACTTATTTATCTATGTATCTATGGGAAAATTCTTTTTTTTCTAGTATCTTTATATAAGGATTATTTGTTTCCTCCAGACCCTGAATCATCCTTATCATCTTTTTCTCAACTCTCTTGTTCTGTACCATCCTTTTAGTGGGGAGGTGAATGGGATTACATAGTGTATTTGAAATGAGGTCACACTGCCAGCTACACTACAGCTTGAGCTTTCTTTCCATTTTCTCTTACAACAGCCAGAAGGCAGCTGGGGAAAGTTGAATGCAGATGACTTCTAAGTTATCACAGAAATGCTTCTATGAATCTGGCAAAGTTACAAATAACAGCCAGAGCTTCAATCCTGAAGAGGCACCCTTAAAAACCACCTCTGGACCTACACCCAGGAACAGAGAGAGGGGCAGAAATTTGCATTGACAACTTCATGAATGAGCACTGAATTCATAAAGCAGAACTGTGACTGCAGGTCATCATGGTTGCCCTTTCTGTCAGTCTAGAACGAGGCAGGCCAGTGGCTTTTTGGCCATGTACTATGTCAAGGATGGTAGTATCTATGGTCTGTCTCATGCATTACTGCTAGCTCTAAGTACTTATGGGATTTTAATCTGATCCTCATTTCATTGCCATGAAACATACCTTTTTGTCAAATGATCACTGAAGCAGGTGCCTTGGTGTCAGCAAGACTGAAGCCCTGCAACCCATTGTGAATTCCCTGAACATCCCAGGGAATTAAGAACAACAGTTAGGGGAGATAGTGCGCACTGGCAGCAGGACAGATGCTGGAAGCTGCTGTACAGGCATGCCCACTGATTCTGGAAAGATCTGTACAACCCAACTGGTTCATTTCTGCACCTTGAACTCTTCTGACCTTACAGAAAGCTTTGAGGAAATAAACCCCACAAGGTGCCATGGCGTAGTTACAGATTCAAGAAGAAGCACTGCTATTACTGCAACAAAGGTGATACTAACCAATATTCAATTAATTGCCTACTAAGCAATGAAACTTTAATGGTTTTACAGAATATGCAGGATTTAAAACTAAACCCAGCTATTCAAACAGGGTAACAAGGTCAAGGAATAAGCTGTGAAAATGGGCAAAGATGCCACTAATCAGAGTGTAGTTTCTCTAGCTTACAGCCACAGTTATGTGAATGAGAGACAAGTTCCAAAAGGCCAGGGATTTACAAGCTGCATGGTAGTTCATTAATCCACTAACTGCATATTAGAAAATAAATCAAACAGCTGAGGATCTGACTTAATGGTTCTGTAATCGTTTGTCTCTCCAAACTGTCATCATATTTGGATCAAACAGCTTTTGCTGTCACGCCACAGAAGAGGATATTCTCTCAGTTCCACATAACAGCTGGCTTTAGCAGCTTTGATGCTAATATTTCTCTTGTGATTTATTCCTTCCATCTGATAATCATTTCTGAGTGAGAGCAGAAATATTGGCCTTCCGTCAAAGAAAGCTAACATGCAAGTGTAGCTAGCAATCTACATAATCTTTCTGAAATCATTACAGCAAGACTGGGTCTCAAATCACCAGCCTAATTGATGCCGAGGGGGCCCAAGCACCCGTGCCTCAGCATATAACATGGCAGCGGCCATTCCTGGGAGCAGACGGGCTGACTTCTAGGATGCTGGCTTTCAGTCACAGGCTGGCTTTGGAGCACACGTAAAGAGATTCAGTAGAACCAGCTTACTGGCTGGGCTCAAAACAGCCTACTCCCAAATTAATACAACTAGTTAACTGGGCTGGTTGTGTTTCACCTGGGAGGTAATGTTAGTCAGCTGAGGTAATTAGTCTGGATTAAAAAAATGGGGGGGGTGACAACAGCCCAGAATTTATTTGTGAGCAAAAGAGTAGAGAGGACTATAGCTCACAGACCTTCCAGCAAGTGATTCCAGCTGCTGATTCCCAGCGCCATCAATACCAGATAGTAGCACATTTTATTTCTCCCTTAAAATAGGCATGTTCCTGGGATACAATGCCAATTGCTCTTTAATTGCTGAGGTGGAGATTCACATCCAAGACCAAGATAAGCTCCCACTGAACAGCGTTTTACCTTGGGCAAAGTGCAACAAAGTGCACCCCTGGGCAAGGGGTGCAGTGGTGGAAGTTCGGGTGAGCTGAGAAGTAAGCTTCCCTTTGGAAAGCGCTGAGCTTCACCAACAGCAGTGTCAGGGTACTGCAGAAAACTTAGCCTCTTCTTCACCTTAAATATCTAAGTAATGAGAGACACCAAACCAGATCCTGATCCACTATTTCATTAATGCAGTCCCTGAAAGTCACTACCCATAGCTGCATAAGAAGTTATTTTGGGAAAACAAAAAAATTAAAGATCGACATTATCCTCTCAATACTCACAAATACCTTTTACATCTGTAAGTAGATAACTGATGCACGTGATTTATATGAACTGCAGAGTCCTCTGGCTCAGGAATAGGTACTACATTTGAAAGTAAAATCAGCTTAAGGTATTATATAATTGGATGAATAATCAAAAAAAAAAGCTCATTAAAGCATCAAAGTGTGCTGATATAGCAAAATGCTCTCCTCTGACCTTTGTTGTTTTGCATTGTCCATTTTGACTAACTGCTTCTTGCCTTCTGCAAACAGAATAAACTCAGCATTTAAAATGATTACACACCCGCACCCCCTTTAGCTATTTTTTAATCCTTCTTTAGTGGTGCCTACACCCTGGTGAGATCGTCCAAGTCAACCCTGTGAGATTCCCTGTTGTGAGAGGCAATCAGGACAGAGAAAGTGCTCTTGTCAGCAGTGACACAGAATGGCATTAACTCACCCTCCTATCTGTATCACGGACATAACCGTCCGTGCTTCTATGGCCTGAGGTCAGTGCCCAGACTGTCCCTTGCTTGGTCCCAGATGCGGGCATAGTGTTGCAGGCAGCTCCTTGCAGCAAGCACCTCCTGGCTCTGCCATGCTGCTGAAGGCAGGACCTGTGCTACGTGCGGGTACCTCCAGAAGCCATCATCAAGCCTTACCAGTGCGAGCTGGCTACACTTATATGCTGCCAAGTTACCACCAACCAAAGCAAAGCGTTAACACAGATTAATGATTTTAGGGTAGAACCTAAAATATTTAGTGCCCTGATAAAAAAACTACTCTGATTCGTACCACAACCATCATCATCTAGATGCATTCTTCTGTGATTTGGTGGGCTCTCTAAAACCCAATTTTACCACAGAAACAATTAAACACAGTCAAAGCTCCATCAAGCTCTGTCAACCCTCCTCCTAAAGCAAAAAAGCACTCACAACACAGCACAGCAAGAGGAGGGCAGAATAAGCATCACTAAGTAAATTCTAAGCAGAATTTGAGCACTGATACCTATAATAGCACTCTTGGGAACTCCTACAACATGAGGCATTGAGGATCCCTCAGCTCCTGACATCACACCTCACTGCAGCACTTCCAAGTGCCGCAAATACCTACCTACAGCTGTGTCCCACACAAGCTCACCTTGCTTCCCCCCAGGGTATTGCTCAGACAGTCACCACCTGCCCATGAGCTCAGTTTTCTCTTTTTGGCTTAAGTGAGACTCAATAGTAAAAGAAGTGCAAGCTCCTAGGAGATACCACTGAGTTGGAGGGGCCTGCAAGGGACAACAAGGAGCCTGCCAGCATGCTCCTGCTTAGCGAAACTGCATCTGTCCTTAGATAAGCAGACTGAGAAACAGCACTGGTTTTCACTTCTTTCCCTTGTATATTGATTTTTTTTTTTCTTCCTTATTGTTTCTATTATATTTGTCTTCAATCTGGGTGCCAGGAGGAGAAGTTTAGGAATCAATGGTTTGATACTGGGCTCCTGCATGTAAAAGATTGCTGTTACTAATGCTTTCCCAAAGCACTGTGAGACTTCAATGTACACAGCTGGCCACCAAGAAACTGAACTGCCATGGTCAAAGTTAAACACATCTTATACTTGATTACATGAGATGACAACCTAAATGAGCACATGTAACAGCTATTATCCCGTTAGTCATAATTTCAATCAGCAGGCATCAAACATCATTAGTTGTGATAGCTTTGGGATTCTGAAATATTTTTATGAAACACATCATTTAACAGAATACTGTGAGGCATAGTTGGAATTATGTATCAGCTTGGCTTTTGTTTTTTCCTGGCGAGGGGGGGCAGGAAGGTGAGGGATATTTATGTTAAGGAAAATGACAAAGTGAAGCACTACAATAGGTCTGAACAGAAAATTAAAAATAGGAAACATAGCCACAGATCTTGGACTAGCATAAAGTGCTAGGAGGTATTTTGTTTTTGGACATTTTTCAAAACAGAAGTAATTTAGATTTACGATCTCTGGAGCATAGTGAGAGGGGAAAGTTAAAGTGATGATATCATAAGAAAAATATTCCTGATCAGGTCTTTGTTATAAAGAAACCTCAGTTTATTAACAAAAATATTTGATAGGTTAAATGCTAAAGTTTAAGACTCAAATGTTACTAATCATTCACTTAATCATTCCCCTTGATAATATAGTGTTTTTGATAGGGGTCTTACATAAGCTTAATACAAACTTCTACCAGCATGTTAGCGTTCTGTACCAAAGCTTTAGGTGTCTGGATTCTGATCCTCACAAGCCATTAAACATGCATTTTGCTCTTTCAAACAGCTTCACTAAAGCTGTTACTAATTTTTGGACCAATTAAATAATTTTCAGATTAAGAGTGACTGCAACCAGAAACAGTAACAGCCCGTTTCATAAGAAATACATACAGAGGAGGAAAATATTAACAAACACTTGCCTGTAGTTACTTACTACTTACTTGTAGACAACATATGATAAATGTTTTAGGAAGATTAATAAATTTGGCCAAGCAAGAATACCATTAATGCAATTCAAAAATATCCCCTAGAGACTCATCCACCACCATACATATCTCAGCTCTAACAACTGGAATTGCTACTGCCTAATGTATTGCACCTCTGTGAGGGATAACACAAGAGGAATTGGATGCAGAGTGTTGGCATTTGATTAATGCTTGAGTCCCAAATAGGATTAAAATTAAAGTTTGTAATTTATTAAGCGAATAGAGGCAAGCAAACAGCGCTGGGTGCACCGGGAGTCTCTGCTCCACCCAGATGCACACCTGTTACATCAGGAGGCTGATTTTTATGCTCCTAGACTAATACATATTCATCACTATTCCTAGAAAAGGCAGGGTTATTATAATTAGTTCCCAGAATCCAAACCCTCTCCGGACGCATGCGTATCAGTCTCTGGTGGTCTTTCTGGAGGTCTCTTGTGCTGAAGGCTCATAGTCTTCCTCCCAGGCTTCGTCCTTCGGTCATCCTTCAACTCCCCCTTTCTCCTTATTTGGTGGATCCTTTTGCCAGACATCAGAAGCTTGGGCAGCATCTCATGCAGAAGTCAGTAGTTTCCAAAAAAACCTCCTTGGTCCTCTTATCTCCCAGACTTGAGTCTCAGTGTTCGTCCTTCAAGCCCTCTATTTACACGAATTGCTAGACTTATTTTGCACAGTACAAGAACTATGTACACTAATCACTGTTTTTCTTAGATAGAAAGTTACATTTCATCATGCTGCCCTAGCATTGTTTCATACACGACATGAATCATATTAACACTTTTCACAATCCCCCATTTCTTTTTTTCATGGCATTGATTCGTGTTTTTATTTTTTTCCAATCGAGTCAATACTTGCCAAATTGGTACCAATTTTGGATCTTCTTTTATTTTTATTATCACCAGGGAATGGGTTTTCCCTTTCCCTGGTTCTGGGTCAACAGGTACCACAAATATTTGCATTCCTTGTATAACTGAGTGTATTAATCTGGTAAAACAAGGTATTAAACATGGAATTATTAACAACCCTCCACATATTCCCAATACAACTATCCTGATTATAGTAAGACAATCACCACTCATAAAGTCCCTCCATAATTCTCTTAAATTGATTTCATTCCAAGTTTGAACTGGGACATGTGCAATTTTCTTCATATCTTTTTACAAGTTCATTCACAGCTTTTCCTCCATCATCCATCTCTAAACAGCAATTACTAAGGTTAAATTTTCCACAGACTTCTTCTTCTTGTGCTAGCAAATAATCTAAGGCTAAGTGACTTTGATACAAAGCAGTTCTCATATTGGTATTTTTTGCAACTAATCCAAGTGCATCTCTGATTTTATTCACAGCTATTTCTACTACAGCTTGCAAACTAATTATTCTATTAAGCACACACACACACACACACACACACACATATATATATATATCTCCTGGGGTTCTATAGCCCCAGGATCCATACTCCAACAAGCACAACCCCAATATGAGGGTCCACAGTAATGATAACTCCTGTCTCACGGATAATCTCTTATCCAGTCAGTGTAACACGTAGAAGCCACTGTTCCACCCTTTCTAGGACAAATGCACTTGGGCAGCTTACTGTATCTCCTCCAACTCAGGCTTCCACAATCAGTATATGGGTCTTCATTTATAATATCACAGGCATCAAAGCTTATCGACACTGAGGTATTCAGGGTGGTTACAACTTCACTTGTTCCAATTAATTTGCCTACTTTCGAATCTGTCTTCATTTCTACCCAATATTGATAAGGGAGTTCTTTTGGATCATACATACAGTCCTGTCACCTTTGCGTAGAGCATACTGAGTTAGGTTGAAAATGCAGCTTCCTATTTTCTGGCCTTTACAGTCATAGACAGTATGATACACCAATGTTTGGGAGCTCAACCGTCCTTTTCTAGTAGTTACTATACACAGACTGCAGTTGTTGGCCGTAGCTTGGGCCAAGAAACGCACCCCAAGTAGTATTAGAAGAGGTCCAGTAAGGGCCATGGTGATCGGCGGTCACAGCCCAAAGGGGTTGCAGCCCTTGGCAGACCTTCCCAGCCGCAGCACCAGTTCCCTATCCGGTCTTGCCCTCTTCCCTAATCTTAAAGGGGTGTACATTGCAGATAGCTTACTGTTACCTTCAGAGGATAATGCTTAACTGATCCCTGTTATTGATAAATCTCTTCCCTTAGTAGGAATCTATTCAAGAGTTTGTCTGTTTACTAATTTTACAAAAGTAATTACAATAAATTTGGAGTAATTACAATAAAGGAGTAATTACAATAAAATTCCCACAGCAACTTAGCTTATACTCTGATGAAGGCTTCTTCAAGTCCATCTGATAGTTTAGTTTCTCCTGGTTCCGATGTTACTTTCCACTCTTCCACTGAACCTTGTACTTGTGACACGTGTCCATCCTTTTTCAGCAGTTCTCACAGTTGTTTCCTTGTTAATAGATAACAACTAATAGATGACAGTTAATAAATATCAGCTGTTTTCTTGTTAATAAAGCAACAAAGGATCCTTCCCAGACGGCAGATTAGTTTTCTTCTTCAGATGTTCTTAGTAGAATCCCATCTCCTGGTTTTAACTGGTGAATTGCAAATCTTAAAGGTGGTGTCTGAGCCATTATTCCAGTTTCTCTTAGCTCTTTTAATCTTCTACCAATAGTAATTATATATTTCTTGATACTACAATCCTCAACTACATTGTTCCTTAGGGGCATCTCTTGAGAATAAGGCATGCCATATAACATTTCCTATGGTGATAATCCAGTCTCATTGTGTTGTTTAGTTCTAATGTTTAAAAGTGCCAATGGTAAGCATTTCGTCCAGGGCATTTCTGTCTCGATCATTAACTTAGCCAATTGTTGTTTTATTGTTTGATTTATTCTTTCTACTTTTCCCGAGCTTTGTGGGTGCCACAGAGTCTAGTATTCTCACTGAACACCTAATGATTGACATAATAATTTTATTATTTTAGAAGTAAAATGTGTGCCCTGATCAGAATCAATGTACTGGATTATCCCATATCTAGGTATTAAGTGTTCTAATAACATTTTTACCACTGTTCCATGCCCCAACAGCCAGAGAACAAGCAACCTGAGATAGCAAGGCATCTCCTGAATCACCCCTGAATTCTTTACATTCCTGATGTTATCACCAACCATGGGGCTTGTCAACCCCCATGGCCACACTCCCACATCTCCCCCTTCTTTAACATAAAAAAGTGCGATTAACAGAAATTGAGAAAGCATGATTAATACAACTAAAACACAGAGAAAAACTACCAGGCACACTAATTCTATCTTTAACAAACTTTGTAACCACATCCCTGGGAGAGGCACGTGCTGAGTGCAGCCCAGCCGGGGGGGGGGGGTGAGCGGCTCTGGTTGCCCCTCCAACTCCTGGAGTCCTTGTTTGTAGGTCCTGCATATGCCAGCAGGACCCTCCCAGACGTTGTTTGTTGTTGAAGCTGGAGTCCAAACCGCAGAGGAGGGTGCTGTGATCATGTTAAGGCAGATGATGACATGGCCAGACAGACTCATGGTGCTGACACCCATTTAGGACTGGCTTCTATTAAAACACAAGCACAACCTTGGCCCCCAAGTTATTAGAACATCGGGCCCTTCTCAATAATTGGTGCTGTATTATTTTATTTTTATTTATTTATTTATTTTACCATGACCTGTGTTTCTCCCAGATCTGTCTCCTACATCTGTCTGTCGCTTTTTCTCCTGCACGGACAGATGCAAGGACCTTCCTCTGTCCATCAATTTAAAAAAATTAAGAACATAGCATACTTTATCTATCTTTTCCTAGGGGTCACACCACTGCTCCCCCTTCTTTGTTTTAGAAGCTGTCCTGGTTTTAGTTAGGATAGAGTTAATTTTCCTCCCAGTAGATAGTAGGGTGCTATGTTTTGGATTTAGAATGAGACTAATGTTGATAACACACTGATGTTTTAATTGCTGCAGAGCAATGCTTACACTAAGCCATGGACTTTTCAGCTCCTAGCTCTGTCCTGCCAGCGAGCATGCTGGGGGTGCAGCAAGAGCTGGGAGAGGACAGACCCAAGACAGCTGACCCAAACTGGCCAAAGGGGTATTCCATGCCATTTGACATCATGCTGAACAATGTATAGGGGTGGCTACTGAGGTGGGGGGGGACGGCTGCCTGAGGACAGGCTGGGCATCGGTCAGCGGGTAGCAGGCAACTGCACCGTGCATCACCCGCTCCGTACACATCATCATTATTATTATTTTATTTTCTGTCCCAATAAACTGTTTCTGTCTCAACCCACAGGCCGCAGTTTTTCTCGTTTCTCTCCCTCATCCCAGAGAGGGAGGGAGGGTGAGTGAACGGCTGTGTGACGTTTAGCTGCCGGCCGGGTTAAACCACAACAGAAGCATACATAAATTGATACAAAGGAACACTTAAATAATACAACTGGACACAAAAATATACATTTTAAGAGAAATTCACATCAGTAATTGTATAAAGCTTTTTCTGTACTAAGGGGTCCCGAAAATTTAGGACTAAAACATTAGCTTTGTAATGTAAAAAGGTTATCATGACAGTCCTCAAAGACCACTATATAGCACACTGACGTATTCAAGGCTATCAGCTTATATTTCAGTCTGTATATTCAAGTTTTGAGGTCCTTTTATGATTATGCAAACATCAGAAATATAGTCGTATAATAAATGGTACTTATGAAAGCAGAGTTTTAGAGCCAATATTAATTTTGCAGGCTCAAAACACCCACTTAATATTTAAACAAGTATTTGATACTTCTGTTTTTTCAAAAATAGAGTAAATGCATTTACATAAAAAATAATTTTTACTTTTCAACAAGTGTGCTCATGTGATTTTTATATTAGTACAAACTTAAAAAACAAACAAACAAATCCACCATATGACTTCTTAAAATAAATGATATCAATTCACCTTTCCCCTACTTTAGTACAGTTACATTAAGGCTTTGAACCATCTGACCCATGATTTTACAACGTTAAAATGAATGGATCCACATGGATGCTAGTATGTCTCACTGAGACTCAGCATGAACAGAATTAAAGCTCACCACCTTAAAGAAACAGAAAGTCACATGCTCATGCCTTAACTATATTCCTTTTGGTCTCCAAACTAGAACATAAAGTTTAACAGTAACAGTATTTCATGGCAAGAGATTAGTACTTTTTATTAATTATATTTTAGTAATTAATATTATTAGTTTAATGGCAACATCTTTGGAGAAACTTCCATTCTTCCATTTTTATTTTTATTTTTTTACAACACTGCTTTCTGGTGGTGATTCAGGCAAGGGGAGTTCATTCAGTTCAATGTGCTGTAAATATAGCCCCACTTTTTCCCCTTTAATAGTTCCAGGGCCCTACATAAAGCATGCAGCTCACAAGCCTGAGCTGACCATGATGGACTCAAAGGTCCCGATTCCACAGATTCTAGGTCCTTATTAATTATTGGATATCCTGATTTGGCCATTCTATCATATAGTACTGAACCAATTTTAATTTGCTCCCTTTTCTCTGGTCCCGGGTCCTCAATTTTGTCTGACCCATCAAGGAATTTTACTGTGGCAATTCCTACAGCCCTTGGTTATCTAGTAAGAGTGTCTTGCAGGGGGTTTAGGACCAATCACCCACCCACGAATCCTATAGGAATAACTTCGGTCCTTCACCGGCCAAGTCCCTCGCGGGAGATTGGAACCGCGGTTAGAAGACCTCCACACTCGCTTCGGAACTAGGTTCCGTCTCAGTCACACTCTTAAACACGCAGGCAACTGAATCCCACCCAACCGAACGGTATACGCCTTAAATACTCACGACTCCGTCGTCTTTGTTCGGATCTTCGCGCGCAGAATTACGGGTAAAAAACAATGCTGCAGCCGGCAAGGGAGCTCATAAAAAATCAAATTCTTTGCTTGCCTTTATTTAGGTTCAGGATGGTGTTAGTCCCGACCTGACTCGATTAGGAGCCACCGAATGGTGGGGCGCCCCTCCTAGATCAAGTCAGAATTCAGGAACCAAGACCATCCCGGACAAGCCCCCAATTGTGATAAATGCTTGAGTCCCAAATAGGATTAAAATTAAAGTTTGTAATTTATTAAGCGAATAGAGGCAAGCAAACAGCGCTGGGTGCACCGGGAGTCTCTGCTCCACCCAGATGCACACCTGTTACATCAGGAGGCTGATTTTTATGCTCCTAGACTAATACATATTCATCACTATTCCTAGAAAAGGCAGGGTTATTATAATTAGTTCCCAGAATCCAAACCCTCTCCGGACGCATGCGTATCAGTCTCTGGTGGTCTTTCTGGAGGTCTCTTGTGCTGAAGGCTCATAGTCTTCCTCCCAGGCTTTGTCCTTCGGTCATCCTTCAACTCCCCCTTTCTCCTTATTTGGTGGATCCTTTTGCCAGACATCAGAAGCTTGGGCAGCATCTCATGCAGAAGTCAGTAGTTTCCAAAAAAACCTCCTTGGTCCTCTTATCTCCCAGACTTGAGTCTCAGTGTTCGTCCTTCAAGCCCTCTATTTACACGAACTGCTAGACTCTTATTTTGCACAGTACAAGAACTATGTACACTAATCACTCTGTTTTTCTTAGATAGAAAGTTACATTTCATCATGCTGCCCTAGCATTGTTTCATACACGACACGAATCATATTAACACTTTTCACAAATAGCAAGTTAGGGCACAGGGAGCTCCATTTAAGGTTCCTACACAGGAACATAAAACACATAGCCCTAACCCAAGAATATTAAGACCAACCAACAACTGGGTTTTGAGCCATGGTGCTTCCATACTCATTTAGTTAGATACAGGAGACCTTTATTCCCAAACTGTAGCTAACTCACATTGCAAACACATCTCTTTCTCTCAGCCCTACATATCAACATTTGAGGGGGGAAAGAGAAAACCAAACCAGCACTTTAACATTAATGCTAAAGATACACTCTTTTCAATGGTACTCACAGAGAAAGAAAAGAAAGCAAGTTTTTCACCCAGCCTCTTCACAGAGATTGATTGATTAAACCTTGATTCGGGCTTCAGACATTACCAATGCAGCTCAGGTGAAAAACAGCTTTTCTGCAGCTGCTCTAAACAGACTAAACAGACATTTCATTAGCTAAAAAGCCTGCAAGCCCATTAGAATCATAGAACCACCCTGTCCCCCTAGCAAACCCAAAGGCACAGCACACGAAACAAAACCCCGCCAAGCAGGAACCCCTCTAGCCAAGTTCTCATTCCTCATGCCCAAGAGGCAGCAGCACCTTCCAGCCCCCTTCCCAGCTCAGCCCCAGGCCCCTACCTGGCTCCTGCCCTGGCAGGGAGCACCCAGCAGGCCCAGAGCTGATCCCAGCCAGACAAGGCACCACCAGAAGCACCCTCAGGTCACTGAGGAGTCAATACAGCCAGGCAAAGGCAAGTCAGAGGTGGGGGCAATCTCATCACACACACCTCTGTGGCTCCTGGGGACATCTCAGCACTGCTGTCAGTGGGTTAGTTGTAGCTGAGGCTAATTGGAAAGGTTGGAAAGGCTGGGTGGCACCCAAGAAAACCATCAGGTCCTGGGTCTTGTTCACCTGATCGTATCCTACAGCATTGTCAAGACTTTAAGGTATCTTCCCTTTGCTGGGTCTAACCCAGGCTGTGTGGGGAAATCTTGTGCTGAATCCTATGTGTGGGGGGGAGAAAATGCTAGGTTTTCTGTAGGATGGTCTTTGTACCAAAAGTCAGAGGAGGTGCATGGTATTAATAAGCAGGAATGAAGGATTGCTTTATTCCCAATTTTCACTTCAATTCAATTTGTCCTGGACTAAAACTACCGCTCACAATGTGCTTACTACAGCCTCCTCTTAGTCCCAACAGAGGTTTTAGGTGTTATTTGTCTTTTACGTCACCATAGACAAAGGATTTACCAACCACCTTCGGCAAACAAAGAATAAAATCCTTTGTCTGTAGGTGAAATGCAGGCTGAGGAAGGTACCTTCGAGAAGCTATGAATCTAGGAAGCTGAGCATGCCCCACATACTGCTCTGTCTGCTCATCCATATGCTCAAGACTCATCAGACATTCAAAGACTCTTCCAATGACTAATGGTGGGTAGGGAGCAATTGTCTGTATCTGAGGACTGGCATCAAGTAAGTTAACAGAAGTGATTAAACAGAAATGGAAAACGATCAATGAAGCATTGCAACGGTCTTATGGAGACCTTCACTCCTACATACCAAACGGGCTGGGCAGGACTGTGGCCAACTGAGATAAGTAAGCATAGATTTATTAAATTCACAAAGAGCTACATGTGCAAAATAACCATAAAAACAGAGATTTTTTGTATGCATTATCTGCATTTTCTGTTATTTCCAACAAAAGACTACAAATAAGAAAATTTACAGGCTTTTGTGCTTTGTGTTGTTTCCAAACTTTCTCTGTGTATGTCACGTTTTCCCTTTCATCCATCGATACAGAAGCCACATTTAGTGTACTGCTGGGATTTCCTATCCTTCATTTGAAAGTATGTCAGTGACCAGCTCCTGAGCATGGCACAGACCTTAGACCTTGATCTGCTCTCAATAAGTCAGTGGGAGTCACCTGCCTTCCCCAAGCCATCTCGGATTAGTTTGCTCTGCCCTTACTCATGACTAGTATTGGTACTTCTGTACTCACAGCGATTTAGTGGCAAACCCTAATGAAGATACAGGTCAATGAAAACTGAAGTGGTACAGGGTTTGGGAAATGCAAGTGTCAAGCATCGTTGCTGAACTCTATGATGTACTCTTTTAAAATTCTGTCTTAGGGGAAAAAATCCAATTGAATGTCACATCCATAAATAAGGATAGCATCTTGAACAAGAGAGACTTCTGGGGAAAGGTTTGAACATAACTTGGCACAGAACAAAAGGAAAACAAACACAAAAAGGCCATAAAACCCAAATGAGTTAAAATATTATTAGTGGGCAAGAATTTATTACAAATAGGTCTTTTCAGTCCTAACAGATGCAAAGAAAGTAAATGGCTCACTGAAGCCAGGTTTCAGGTATGTAAGGTACTCATTTATATCTCCTTCTCTAGTACAAGCTCTTCTCCTTCTCAGTACTAGATCAACTTGTTTCTGTTGATCCTGCCTCTTTCTAGACTAAGAAAAGTCAAAAAAAGATGAGTAGAACTGGGTAAGTTTAACAGTTGGACTCATTTCTACATTTCTAAGCAGTTTCTTCATCTGAATGACATAACAAATTGAGAGAACAAACTGGAAATCTATCAAAAATAGACTTCGTGGTATTATCTGCCAGATTGAAAAAGGCACGAACATAGCCTGTCTCGCAACAACAACAAAAAAATCCTTATGTCTCATTATAAGTAATATTTACCTTATGAAATGTATTCTGAAGTAAATTTCCTATATTTAAAACAGATCTTCCTCTCCAGTGTCATGCTGAAGTCATGTCAAACAGGGATTTGACTTCAATCGTATTAGAAAGCCAACAGCAGTTTCAGTGCTTGCGGTACCCAACTAGATTTATCTGCAATCAGCAGTTCTTGATGGTACAATCTGACATTATTGCTGCCTTCATGCTTACAGGCTAGAAAAGCCACTCAGCAAATTAATGTAATAATAAAGACAAATGAAGAGATGTTAGTGCTCCCCTAAAACACTATGGGATCACTCTCTATTAGATATGTAAGACTGAGCTGGAGAAGTCTGCTCTGATTTCCATTGTTACTGATGGTGGGAAATTTCACTTATTCTTGAAATATCTGGCTGCACACTCAGTATAACCTACGTAACCTATTAATCACCATGTTGTTTCTTATTAACAAAGAGACCAATTTTTACCAATACATTACTAATCGATGTTAAGGAAGTTGACTGCAGCTGCAACAACCCCAAACATTTATTTATACCATCAAAAGAAAGGTTCGATATCAAAGCAGGAAGCTCACCCAGAACACCCACAGGCTCTTAGGTTTTATCCAGTTTAATTTTGTATGCATGTACATTACCACAGAACTAAGGATTTATACACTGGCTACTTGTTTTGAATGAATTACCAACAAAAAGTTCAATTTTGCTTAGAAAGTCAATGAAATTCACAGCCATGCTACTGACGCTCTGTTCTTAAAGACTGAAAGTGTTGCACTTACTTATCAAGCTTTATTGACAAAACCTCCACTCTCAAAGCCAGGGCTGAAATCATTGCATGAGGATGCTAATTCACTTCAACAGGTTAGAGGTTCTGTGAGGCTCCCTCATTTTACAAGTGCAACCCACTTTCTGGGTAGCGCTCTTTCTGACAGTAAGCCTTTCTTCCATTTACAGCTACTGAAGTTGTGAAATGAACAGAGGGAATCTGAAATTCTCCCTTCTCATTTCTGTGTGCCAGAAGTTTTACAATAGATTGCTGACCATGTATTAAGCACAGGTAACTGCATAATTTATATGAAGGAAGATACACTTTGTACTAAGCTGAGCTATGAATAGATAACTCTCTTAAATGGAAAACAAACCAAAAAATATAGATCCAGCTGTCAAGTGGAATGTGTATTTCAGTGAAAGAAAATAAAATACATGTGGATTAAAACGTAAGAAGCTTTTGAATTGAGAAATACAAACTTATGTGCAATTAACCCTTCATCTGTTATCTGTTGTAATAATAGGCTCTATTTTCTCAGGTTTTGATAGTACAAAGATAGAATTTAGCAGATCTCTACTACTTAATTCTGAAAACAGCCTTAGAATTCATATCCATTGCTTTCAGGGATATTTTTTTGGTCCTATTTTTCTGGAATGGACTTTTGAGGTTAAACTAATCTCAGCTGACCTCATTGATTTAGATGCCTTAGATTCAAGTAACCTGTGACTTTTTCTGCTATGTCCTAAGATCCCACTTAGCTCTTCCAGTTTTGTTTTCAAGCTGCACCAAGTTTCATTCTAGCTTGGAGACCATCTCTGTAACATAAAAATACACAATGACACCTTTAGCACTTTTTAAAAAGAACAGGAAATATCTGTACTTCATTTCTTTCCAACAAGCCTTTTTTTTTCTTTTTTTTTTTTTTCTTTTGAGATGGACATGGCATCCAACTCACCCTTTTAAAATGACCACTTAACAGAAATACCAAACCTTACTAGCAGACGTTTACTTGACATTATTTGTTGTCACTTACTGGCCATTCTAATGCCAGCTATTCACTGACATAATGAAAATTATCTCTTATCTGCATTAGGATTTGTAACACAATCTGAATGCTTTGCCTAACTGCTCCACTGACTTAAGATACTCACAGGCAGTGACCAATCTTCTATACTGTTAACGTGACTGAACAGTAAATGGAAAGAGGTGGAGTTAGTTGCTCACCATGAAAATGGTTCTCGCATACAAACTTAATGTGGTCTCATACTTCAAAAAAAATGACAAAATTTTAGGTGTGGCCTCAGTTCTCAGCTGTGATTTCCTCTTCTTTCAACGCTCGCTTTGCCTCCCCTGTCTCAAGTAGGCACTTACCACGAGAGGCCTACCTCTCCCTGGGAACAGGGATAGCATATGGTATGCTCTGACTCTGACTGCCACTGGATTTCACTGAAAATAGTTCAATAGAGAGTTTCCTGAATATGGCTTTTTCATTGCAGCTTTTTCAACTGCACATCCTAATACATGCATTTTTTTTTTATTATTTTTTTTTTCTTTTTTTCCCATACAGGATTCTTCATCAGACTGTTGTGTACCAACAAGAGAAGGTGACATCAACCTAACCACTGCAGAAAGCAGTCAGTATTCATATTACCATTTACAGCTGTGAAGATTTTCTTGGGAGAAAGGGTATGAAACTTAAGGTAATCTTAGTTGAGCATAGGGAAGGGGTGAAGGGACTCCTCATGTATGAGAAGCATCTGTAATTTTGATGCAAACCACCAGGAGCTGTATGACTACTTATAAGAGATAACCTGTGTTGAATGATAAAAGGCCATTACAAGAACCTGGACAGATATAACAGGCAGAAATACATTAATAGATCTCCATGTGAGCATAATTGATTTTGGGCATGTACTCCACGAACTCTTCAGTAATGATTTATCTTAATTTGGTGGGTATAATACTGAGCTCCTCAGAGAGCCATCCATCAAACACATCATCAGCGACGAGAAGTGCTGCCTTCTCTCTCCAGTTTATCTTTCCTTTCTCTTTCATATCTGACTTAGCAAACAAAGCAAGAGACCATTTTTCTTGTAGAAATAAATAAATCGCTGCTGGTTATTGAAGCATTTCTAGGTCAGGGAACCCACCAGTGTACATAAGAATTGATTTTTTTCCCTGAACCATGAATTTTCCCTTGATCTGGGTTTATAGCTACACACCAGCCAAGAAATTTAGGGAAGGCACAAAGAAAGGAATAGTTCAGGCAGCTGGGCAGGACTGTGAACAACTTCACTCCTTGTGCCCAGGCACGCACCTCAACAAGTCCCACACTGTCTACGGAAAGTCATCAGCATTTTCAGTGCCACCAGTCCTGCCAGTCTGCGGTGAGACCCAGGCACAGTCACACACTCAGCTGGTTATGCCTAAGCCAACTGCACTGCTGACAACGCACCTCCCATCCGCTGCAGCTCCAGCTCTGCTCAGCCTTTGCACACTGCGAAGGGAGAGCTAATTCTGTATTTAAACTGCTGATGATAAAGCTTAAACAATCTTTTCTGCTGTAGCTATTTTTGTGCAAGGAACATTTTCTTTAAGGATTTATACTCAGTGCTTTAACAGGGCTCATCATTCTAGTAATGAACAAAACAGGACAGACAGCTATTAATAAGAGGAGAACGCCTGAGTGCCTCCAGCACGCTCAGTCTGCCTCCAAGTAGAAGAGCCACGGGAAGCAAGCCCCGGGTTGGGCCATCTTCATTTCCCTGCGGGAGAAAGTGCTGTGGCAGGCTACAGAGCAGTGCCCGTGCGGGGTCCCTGGCAGACATTTTCCCCAGCATTACCGGCAGTGTGGCACTGGGCTTTGCTCCTGGGGCTCCAGCCTTCAGCCTCCAGTCTAGCCCTGCTTAAAACCTACCCCAACACACCTAGCTGCCTATTGCAACAGCGGGGACCTACGTTTTCCATCCAGTAGCATCCTGTTTCTTGCCTACGATTGGTTTTCGCTGGTAGAGGGAAGTTTGTATAATCTCTACTGCTTTCTCTCAGGCTAAGCAGCAAGAGCCAGAGTTTATCAGGGCATGGGAAGTGTGGGGAGAACAAATGTGTGCAACACGTTAAGGAGGGGATAGAGGGGAATCATCAGGGAGCTGCAGCCAGGGCTAAAATGACCTCAAACGTTACATGATAACAAAGGAGGACGGAATAAAAGCATAACAGTCAGGCGTCAATTTGAAAAATAAATATCATATTATGCCCCCTTTTTTGAATGCCTAGTCTTTCTAATTTATTACAAATTCTGAGAAACTGCAATGCAGTTCTTTTAAATCTTATTTAAGAAAAGAATGGACTGCAGTATTTGCTTTTACATGTGTAAGCTCATTGAAATGGGCACCTCTCATATTTATGATATTCTTAACTTTTTTGATGACATTTAAATAACATTGAACTCCATCAGGGCAGAAAGCACACCATAATTTTGGGAACATATTTTCAGCTTCTTGTTTTTCATCATTTTTAGCTCATCAGATGATATGTATGATAAACCCAGTTTAGACAATCAGAGTCCCATACCTACTTCCTGAGGGAAGCATAGACTCCCAGAAAGGCTGAGGTGGGAAGGCACCTCTGGAGATCATCTAGTTCAGCTGCTTGCTCAGCACAGGGACAGTTAAAGCAGGTTGCTCAGGGCTGGGTTTTGAATATTTCCAAGGATGGAGATTTCACAACATCTCTGGACAGCCTGTTCCAGTGTTTGACCATTCTCAAAGTAAAAAAGCAAAACTACCACCACCAACAAAACCACTATTGACTGGAATTCCCTGAAAATCCATTTATGTCCACTGCCTCTCACCTTGTCAAGATTTTGCATTCAGAGCAACACAGGGCAGGAAAGGAAAAATCTCTTCCTCTTTTTTCCCCTCAGGACAATTTTATTTTAGCAACCCTTAGCTGCAGGTATAACTGGCAGTGAAGTCAGAAGTCGTACTGCCAGTCCCTATGTTTAATCTACAAAACTGTAATGCGACATGATTAGTTAAAATGAAATACAGTCCCCAAGTAATTGAGATGGATTCAGATTTAATTCATCTTGTGCAAGAGAGCTGGGAAAGTTGATAGGAAAAATGCAATTTTTCATACATAAAACACCTCCCAGTAACAGAGAGCCCTTTTTTGGAGGGAGAAAAATGACCTAAACTGAAAGAAAATACCTCACTACCATGAGAAACCTGTTCCTTCATGAATATATGAACAGTATAGAAATTAAATTAGTATATACTCCAGTTATGATCATCCAAAGAGTTCATTAAAGAAACTATGCCATGTGAAATGCTATGTGACTTAGACGACCAGATGTTTTCCTCTAATGGAGATAATCCAGGGAAAATAATTGCTTGTAATCTGCAATTTTGTCCAGACCAATACATATAATAATTTAAAAAGGCCAAACACCACTGTCAAAAACTGTGATCTATAAAAAATTCAAAAAATCATATACTCAACTGTTTCCATATGGCTGTTACCATGAATTGCTCACCTAACTCTCTCTTGTACATGTGGTGACACCAGCTACATGGTGTCCTGGTAGGACGCTACAAATAGGCAGTAAAATATCAATTTCATTCACCATATAAAATCTGCTATTAAAAAAGATGGTTTCTGTCTTCTATTTTATGAATATTCAAAAATTGTAAGTATATTTTTTATGGTCTTCATCATTAGATATTACAATTCAGTTAGTGTTCAATGTGCTGATTTATCTCTACTGAAACCAATAATAGATAACAGAAAAGACCCCACAGCACTATTAATTACCACAGGTGTTAATTAGACATTACCCATGGGAACAAGACAGATGGCAAAATGAGCAGTGGCAAGACAGGTATTGCTGAGAAGCGCACACTGCCCTAGAAAGACAGATGATACACGCTATCCATGTAAACTGGTAAGAAATGACCTTCTTTGTCGTAGGAGACACATTGTGGTAAGAAATGTTCATGATGAGACAGATATCTGAAACTAAAATGCAGCAGAAATGGAAAAACAAGGAAACGAACAAGTATTTGTGCAGCTCAATGGAGACCATTAATTGAAATAGACTAAACATCCCATCTAAAGAAAAGAACAGCATCTGCAAAGTGTGACAATGATTGCCATTTTGAAAGACAGCTAGCTGGCTTCCCACAGCCCTCGTTCCATTTTGTTAATTGTCTCCCAGCAATGAAGAATGATAACATGTCAAAGGTTTCTCATGTCCCCCACCTTTTAATTGCTATTTTATTCTCAAATAATTGTTAGATGCAGAGCCTAGTTACTCATTTAATATTAACCACTTGGCAGAGAAAAAAAAACAAAAAACAAAAAACAACACCTGGGGGAGTGGGGAACGAAGTCCCTGCCCCCTCCAGGCTGCTGCCCACAGCAGCAGGCTGCAGGCCTGGCCCTCAGCATGGGCAGGATGGTGCTGGCCGCCAGTCGGTCAAGCTCTGCCAGCATGGCACACGTGTCTGGCTGCATCACAAGCCCTCTTTCCTTGGACGCACACCTTAAGCCAGAGGTTAAGTGTAATGGAACAATTTCAAGAATTTGTTAAATGTTGAAGAGCTCCCAAGGATCAAAATTTTCCCTTCAGAGTTTTTTTTAGGATTTGGCCCAGTCCTAAAGAAACCAACGACAGAAACAACAACAATAAAAATTTCACTGCACTTTTTCTGCAGGTGTGTGGATAGATGAGAAAGTAATTAATGGTATGTGTTTTAGAAGTAACCCTTGCTCAGTTCAACAGCCACATCCATCTCATCTCTCACCAAATGTCTCTTTAAGAAGGGTTTTAGTTTCTATTTTAACAAAGCTTCTCTTTGTTGAAAGCACTCACTTCCTTTGGTTCCCTACTCATTCTGGGCACTCCTGTATTACGTGAGGTTTCCTGCATTCCTTTTTACTTTTAGCGGTGGAAAGGAGGTTGTAGAGGAAACTATTATTGCGTGGAAAGTTCTTCAGTGAAAGATTAATTTTAGTTGACATTTGATCAATGTTATGTTATCAGATGTCATTATGAAATTACCTCTGGGGCATTTACAGGTTTTCAGTCAATTGCAGGAATTGTTATTGGTGTGCATATTCTTATTACATGACATGAAAAACAAAGAAGTTCAGAAAACTTTATGATTGTTATAGCCATCAAGATATCTGGACAATTAAAGTAAGAGAGGAAACGATTACAGACACAGATTATTTCAATTAATCACAGTCAAAGGAGTAAATGAGATTAATATATTTTCAAAATAAAATAAAATAAAATGAAAAGTAATTACTAAATACCAAAAGTAAATTCAAAATATATATATTTATATTTTGTAAAACTAATCCTTCAACTATTTATTTCAGCAGGGTTGACAGAAACTCATTTTTTTCTTTTTTTTTTTTTACAACTGTTGACTGTATTCTATGAAGCAATATGTATGTATTAGTGTTAAAAAAAAAAAAAAAGATTAAAACATTCTTTAAAAAAGTCTTTTCAAAGATTTTCATTGCTCTGTTATGTAACTGAAGAAAAAGGCAATTAAGGAAAAATTCCCTTGGTACAGATTTTCTGAATCTTGCTAATGATGCTGTTCCTGAAAACTTACATTTATTTGAATTGATTTTTTATACCAGTTTGTAACAGATACTGTAAATTTCAACTAAAAATATAATGAGGCAATTCTACTGGGTCACCAAGTCATGTAACGTGGCTAAAATTTTCAAATGTAATGCTGACATGCTACCTGGAGAAGTTATGTCAGACATTAATGAGATTATTGGAAGGCTGACATGCTGTGATATGAGTTAGGTGAAAAATATTTCAAATGAGAAAGGCAGGTTTTTTACTTCTTCGTCGAAGTGCGCACTTGGGTTTGCAGAAATAAAATGCAACAATTTAATGGAGATCCAGTATGTCATAGAAGGTTTCAACAACTATTCATAAATTAAAACAAACAAGCAAACAAACAAACAAAAATCATCTGGTATGGTTGAATTTATGGCCATGTCCATATGCAGACATCCCAGCTTCTGCTCTTACGCCTCCTAAAATGTCTTCGGCAGTCATGCAGCATTTTGTAAGAAAGCATGTTGATACAGGGGAGCTGCACTAACCCAAATGCCGTTGATTTGCACTGTTCAGCTAAGGGCTGTGCTGCAGCTGCTTCTGGTCTTCCTTTTTTGCAAGACATTGCCTTGAGTGCACGTGCTGAAGTTAGTTTTTCTTGTACTCTGTCATAGAGACCACAGTAGAGTAATGCGGCTCCTCACACAAGGCGTAAATTGAAACAGATCTAGCAAATACTTCCTGAGACAGCATAAATCCCCAAAACAGAACCTGACTGCATCTCTCAGATGATAGTATTGTAATATACAGCAGGAAAAGCCTGTATCATTTTCCCCTGCTGCTGTCATTCTGGCACACCTACTTGCAATCCTCTCACGAAGAAATAGAGGGAAAAGCAGTTTTCAGTGCCAAACCATTATAGGGGCATTCTTACTTCCTATGGAAATAAGCTGAGGACTATGAGAGTGCTCCTCCCTCCTGGCCATCCAATTACCATGACATCAGCCTCTGCTAGTAAATATACAGAAACAAGGAAGAGCAAAGAAAATACAGTTCCCTTGGCTCCTCGCAATAAAATGCATCTGCTAACCACAAACCCAGGAGTTTCTTTGTTTCATATTCACTAATATGGTAGATGAAACTCAAGTGATAGTCCCAAGGTAGGTACCAAATACATGTTTAAGCAAAGTAAGACGTTTACTTCCTACCTTATTTGTTTGGCTAAGGAAGCATCACATTTGAGAGAAAAGCAAGGAAGGCCAAGTTAGTTTTCCATTGCAGCGTATTAAACCACATCTTACCTGCATGAAGTTCAACAAGGCCAAGTGCCGGGTCCTGCACCTGGGGGGCAATAACCCCAAGCAGAGCTTGGGAGAGGCTGGGAGAGGAATGGTTGGAAAGCTGCCAGGTGCAGAAAGACCTGGGAGTATTGGTTGATAGTCGGCTGAATATGAGCCAGCAGTGTGCTCAGGTGGCCAAGAAGGCCAACAGCATCCTGGCCTGTATAAGAAGCAGTGTGACCAGCAGGGCTAGGGAAGTGATCGTCCCCCTGTACTCGGCTCTGGTGAGGCTGCACCTCGAGTACTGTGTTCAGTTTTGGGCCCCTCGCTACAAGAAGGACATCGAGGTGCTTGAGCGGGTCCAGAGAAGGGCGACGAAGCTGGTGAGGGGCTTGGAGAACAAGGCTTACAAGGAGCGGCTGAGGGAGCTGGGCTTGTTCAGCCTGGAGAAAAGGAGGCTCAGGGGTGACCTTATTGCACTCTACAGGTAACTCAAGGGAGGCTGTAGCGAGGTGGGGGTTGGTCTGTTCTCCCACGTGCCTGGTGACAGGACAAGGGGGAATGGGCTGAAGTTGTGCCAGGAGAGTTTTAGGTTGGATGTTAGGAAGAACTTCTTTACTGAAAGGGTTGTTAGGCACTGGAACAGGCTGCCCAAGGAAGTGGTGGAGTCACCATCCCTGGAGGTCTTTAAAAGACGTTTAGATGTAGAGCTTTGGGATATGGTTTAGTGGGGACTGTTAGTGTTAGGTCAGAGGTTGGACTCGATGATCTTGAGGTCTCTTCCAACCTAGAAATTCTGTGATTCTGTGATCTTTATGCCTAGAATTGCCTAGGCTTGGCTGAGCTAGTAGGTAATTAAGCAACCACACTTGGCAGCTATTTGTAAATAAATACTGGTGTGCTCCAGAAACTTCCTCCGTATTCTAGGGAAGGTAAGGATCTCCACATTAGTCTTAACGATCGCTTTCAAGTTTTTCTGGACAATTCATTTCTGCTGGGCCAGAAAGCTGCTGATCAGTTGAAGACTACAGTGCATCTTCACAGACATGTAGAAGTTTATAAAATATTTTTTCTATTACCTGCCAATGTTGTTTAGGTTTTCTGCAAGGTTTATAATACAGTTCTTTGTGCCAATTTATTTACATTATTTTCCAATATACCTTGAAAATCAGAGAGAATAGAAATAAATGGAGAAAGCATGGAGTGCAAGGATATGTCGCTCCAGACTGTCTGTCTCCATGGCTTCATCTTCATATGAGCACAGAAACAATATGGGTTGGATGTAAAGAAACTGGAAAAACATCAGTCTTAAGCAAAACAAATTACTGTATTATTCAATAACCTGAAGAACAAAAGATACATGTGCAGTTCAGAGAGCAATCTAGAACTTTTCAGAGATGTTATATAAATCTGTGATTATATCGTATATTATTATTATATTGTGATTATATTGCACCTCCAAAATATTTTAAGCTGACCACAGCCATCTTATAAAAATTTCACATTAATATGTCCACTTTTATTCTCTGAATTTTGAAGAGAAGCCCCTCCTTCCACCCAGCAAAGACAGCTGAAGGAACATTAAATGGAAATCTCCAGCTCTTATATTTGAGGTATAAAGCTCACCACTTAAACTCTGTTTCATGGATTCTTGTACATTTATTGCAATTATCACAGGATTTCTATGACAATACTAACAACTGCTCTTTGAACACTGTTGCTGCACAACGCATTTACCCATGCTTCAAATGATAAAATCATTATGCTGATTCCCATAAATTGTTTTTTGAGTGAAAATGTGCTTGTTGTGATGCTTCATTAACAAGAGGGACTATCACTGAAACAGGTAAAAAGAACTAAAATATGGGGAATCTGAATACAGAAACAAAAGTTCATGGTGATGTCAGTGTTTTTTTCTCTCTTTCCTTCCTCATGGTGTAAGTGAAAGATATCTTTGGTGAGGAGAGTAGGTCCTAAAAAAGTAGTTTTGACAAGCTGGATGGTAGCAGTGAGACCACGGCTGGCCTTCTGGATAAGCACGGCTAGATCAGCTAAGAAATGAGCTACAGCACAAACAACTGTGACTCAGAAGAATTAATTTTCTGGACGTTTCTCACTGTGTTTGAGTCATTTATAAGCAAGCAAGCAAACAAATAAATAAATAAATAGAGCAAACAGCTTCCATTGAGACATTCTGGCGCACTACCAATCCCATGCTCAGGGTTGTTACATCTTACCATTGTTCAAATGATTGGTTCCACAGGAGTGCAACTAATCAGAGCTTATTGAAACACATTTCTGCCTCCTTCTCATCTCCTGTAGAAGATCATTAGGCATTGGCTGTTTTGGGCTAAGATGTGTAGCTCTAGGAAGCCCAACGTGCAGCTGAAATTGCCATCATGGAGAAATTACCAAGGTAGACTTAGAGAAGTCTCCCTTGTCTTTTACTCTGTAGTTGCTGTGCTGCATAAACAGTCACATCATTTAAGAAGGTTCCCTACAGCTGAAAATTTCAATGGAGAAGGTGAAGGATGTACAAAGCACTCAAAAAGCCTGTATTGTTACCTACCACTAATAGGTAGAGTTTTCTATGTGCCAGCTTTGTAAATTAGCCTATGAAATAGGACCAAGCATGCCACAAGATGCATTAACCTCCTCAGTTTTTTCATACGATGTGAATGGGAAGAGAATACACAAATGTCTGCCACTAGTAGAGAAGCACAAATAGGTGCTAAACCTCTTTCTAAGCATGTTTGATTTCATGTTTGCCCATTTATTTACAATTGGCAATAATGGTGCCATTGGATAGCTATTACATTTTTCTTTCATGAGTCTGAAAACTTTGTAGAGCTTTTTAGAGGTGTCATTCCCTATTTCCAGTATCACTTCGAAACATATTTTAAATATCCCTTTTTGAAAATTCTTTTAAGGAACCCCAGAGGAGTGGCCATAAAGAAAGTCTAAAGGCTCAAAGCAATACCCTCTGTGTGGTATTGGTCATTGGCACGGGAGCAATGTGGCTGTGAGCTGCAGACATGCCCGTGGTACCAGGAGCCTGGGGAAGCGGGACTGGCAGAAAAGTCAGGCTGAGCAGCATTGGCATAAATAACTCTCTGCCAAATGAGGCATTTAAATCAGATTTCCTGAACTCCAGTGCAATGCTTTAACCACAAGAGCATTCTCTAACAAGATTAGCACTTAATTTAGAAATGCCCTCTTCTGCTTGATACTTAACTCTCTCCAAAATTAAGAGCCCAGGAGCTCAAAAATCCTCCCAAAGAGCACTGCCAGACTTCTCCCTCTTGCAGGCGCCTATCGGTCCTGTGGCACCTCTCAATGCCTCTGCCATGGTGACAGCCACATGCACTATCAAAAGATGGGGGCAAAGTCCTTAAAATGAATCATCCCACAAAAGCCTATTTTTTTTCTGAAATAGGAATGAGTTGAAAGTAGCCTCCCCTGTTTGCAGCAATGCCTGTTTCCATGGCACCCAGAGAAGTAGCTGACGGCCTTGTTATCACAAGAACTCTAATAAATTTCAGCAGATTGCTGGGAATTGCTTCTTTTTCTTTTCTTTTCTTTTCTTTTCTTTTCTTTTCTTTTCTTTTCTTT
>CM021733.1:2538864-2736364 GCA_011075105.1 Heteronetta atricapilla
CTCTCATCTCCTCTCCTCTCCTCACCTCTCCTCTCCTCTCCTCTCCTTTCCTCTCCTTTCCTCCTCCTCCTCTTCCTTTTCCTCTTCTCTGCTTCTTTATATTATTTTTTTTTTACCCAGATACCCTTCCAATCCTGGAACCCAAAAGATGGTCCAAATGTCTTTTGTGAAGTTTAGCTCTTCATAGTGTGGATAGAGTGGATGGGACTTTTTAAATCAACAAATAAAACAGAACATATATCCCTAGAGAGAGAGAGAAAGGGAGACAGAAACTATCATTTTTTTCCTGGGTATCATGCATTTGACACCGCTCTAAACATGATTGTTTGATGAATCCTACCTGAGCAGCATCTGCCTTGCGCCCGTGAACAACAGCTGTGGATGGCCTTGGAGAACATCTTCTGCCTTTAATGGTTCTCTCAGCAAGGTGATACGCTGATGTGCTGCCCTGTGAATTTTTGAAAAGAGATTAATGAACACGGGCATTTTACACTCAAATATTTTTTTCATCACTCTGATACTCATTTCTGTATCTCATGAATATGTAAAAGTGTCTTTTACTTCTATTTCAGATCTTTCAGGCTCAGTGGGTTTTAGATGCCGTTTGTTTCTAAAGTATTGATTCTGTGATTAACACTGATTTTATGTACAATTATAACTGATTGAATACTGTTTACAAAACTGTGAGAAGCAATCTTTTGCTTCTAGGAAGAAAACTAGCTTTTCACAGATTCCAAGGTAACAGAAAAAAAAATATACATTATGCATTGTGCTATGTTAATTATCCCGATGTCAGCCTGTAATATGCTGGCCTGTAATGAAAGATGTTCATTTATCCCTGTAGTAACCATCAGATTTCAAAACTGAGGAGAAAACAGATAGTGACTCAAATGCCTGTAAGAAAAAATCAGGGGAAGCAGTACTAAGCACAGCATTTGAGAATTCAGTACTAATGCAAGACTTTGCATTAAATTTTAAGTACATTTGTCACATATGTCCTTAATGTTGAGTAGTACCAAGTTACATTAAAGGGAATCAATAAACATTGGGCCTGAGCCAGCTTATTTATTTTTCAGGTTGCCATCAAATGCACAGTATTACATGGACAAACCATGCAGCAAAGCTGCCATCAAATTTACTTCCTTTGCCATGGCACAGGAAACAGTGCTTCCCCATGGCCTGTTCTCAGATCAGTACCTGGTGCTGCATCTGCTCCACTCGGTGCCCCCTACACCTTGTGGATGTGTCTCATGTCCCTAACTTGGCAAATAACTGCTCCTCGGGTCTCATCTAGCCATTGTTTCCTGAAATTTGTTTGACTCCCTAACTCTTAGTGTCCTGTATTTAACAGTTTGTTTGCATTCAAGGAGTCTTTGTGCATGAATTACTGACTGCCATCTACCTCCTGCCCTTCCCATCTGGCCAAAATGTGTTACAGGTGAAAAACACACGGCATTTTTATTGAAAAGACATCCCAGATCCTTCTTCATGCATTTGGGGTATCACATAACCACATAACAAAATAGGAGTCTCCCCCCAAAGAACTTGTCATTCAGTTAATGAATAACAAGAATAATAGATCTCGTAGAACCATCCGAAAACCATGTCTTCTTGGTATACTGTGAAAAATAAAACTCAAAAGCCTCAACAGAATTTCAAAGAGAACAACTGTTTTTGCCCATGTTTAGGTATTAACATTTCTGCACATAAAATAACTCTGCTGGAAGTGATTATCCTACAGTTAATTAAAGAGAAAAATATATAGAAGGAAAACGACGTGAGCTTAACCAAAGCATCAACCTTTACCTCAAAAGAAACAGCCTTTTCTTTGGGAGCCATGGGAAGGAATATGTTGACAGGGAAAAAAGATTGCAAAGTGAGACCACTGTTCTTTGGCAACGATAAATGAATCACCAGAGGTACTGACAAATCGTTTCAACATGAGAAATAATGTCAAATAAATATTATGGAAGACTTTCCTCGGTGTTTTAGGAGACACTGATGTAACATATCTGTATTATCACCAAGAGGTTCAAAAATCACTCTGGCACCCTAACCTATACCATATGGTTTGTATGATCATTTCTCGAGGAGCTGCACACACATTCTGCAGAGGCACAGGGAGTATATTAACAGAAAATACCACACCAGCAATCTCCATTTCATTCAGAAAGTGCTTAATAAAATGACTGAGATTATTCCTGTTTAGCACATCATTGTAATTCATTTTACAGCCATAATATTCTCAGGTTCAGACATTAAAAGGGCAATAAAAATGCTTAGGAGGTATTCTCTCCAGTTAATAAGCATGATGCAATTCACCAAACTTACTTCAACTTCTGGGGAACCGCCAAGAATGTTCATAAAGTAAAGGGGTTGAGAAGTCTATTAATTTTGGAAGCCATAGTTTATATTCAGAGACTCTCTAGAAACAGTTGCCTAGACAAAAAAACTCAATGACTGGTATGTTGCACTGTTTTCAGCACTCCGGTAGTTTTCCTTCTGCTCCCGGCCCTTGTATGAACTTTTTCCCTTCAGGTGCAGAGCCTTCTGCACACCATTATGAGACCGCGTCCTGCCTGCAGCCACTGGGGGGTCCAAGCAAACATACCACTTGCAAAGCATTTGTCTCCACACATAAGGAAGGGATGAGCAAGCAGCCTCCTCCAACTTTTGAGCCATGAGAAAGTTTCCCCATGCTCACTGAGCTGCAGCTCCACATTACGGATTTTTTGGTCTTTGAAACAGTTTTTGGGGATTCTATTCATTTTGACAGACTAGAGGCTTGAAACAACCAAGGAATTAGTATTTGTTTTGTCTTAACGGACTGCAGAAGAAACATTTTGCTAGTGTAGCAGCACATCATTCACTACAGACTTCATCCTCCAGAGAGCGACACGGTGCTGCTGCCACCAGCCAGAACATGCTGCCCTATTTCTCACAACACATTCACTACTACCTGAGTGGGATTCCTTCTAACACCTCATTTGCCATGCAGCACAGCCCTTACACTCCCAACTGAAAGTACCACAGCCATCCTGTTGATCTGTGCTTAGCTGAAAAACACAAAGCAGTATTGTCTGTCCCACTTTGTCACATCACTCACTGTTCCCTGGTGTCACGATGGCTTTAGATGAAACCTACTCCATATAGTTTGCCCTGCAAATATATACATTGAATTATAAGAGTATAATATTATAAGAGTAAAGGGTATTAAATATTGTTGAGGGAGTATTAAGCTGTTCAAAAAAAAAAAAGCCATTCTACACAATTTCTTTGTGTTTCACACAGGGAAATTATTAGGTATTTCATGTAAAAGAGCAAAACATTTCAATCTTCCACAAGATAATAGCAATAAGATCTGATAAAAACCATAATTTGTGCATTAGAATTTGTGAATTAGAATTAGCTGTTTTGAAGGTGTGATAGAGGCTGATATGCAAGGGCAGATGTGTGCCATTTTGTAAGTCTGTGACACAGCTGATTGTTCTGCATTGCAGTTGCTATGGCCAGGACTCTTTCAGCTGCAAAGGCACTACTGGATCATTGACATTAGGAACATATTTCTGGAATGGTGGCTAACATTTAAGGGCCTAAAATGACTCTAAGAGAGTATGCAGGATTTGGGACAGAGTGAGAGAGCAGATAAGATGGTGACAGCATGTGAGTTCCCCCAGCGATCATGCTTGATATGGCTGGTGGCTATGCCACCGCCAACAGAACCACAAGCTTGGCTTTAACCATGGAGATCTCACGAGGGTGCACAGGAAGCCTGTCTGGCTCAGGGGGGGGATAGGGATGAAGGGAAAATAGATGAGAGTAAACAACTGTAAATTCTCCCCATCTCTCCTGCCTATACATCCTTTTTTTTTTTTTTTTTTTTTTTTTTTTTTTTTTCTCTCTTGTGAGGATCGGAGAAATCTTTGCTGCTTCCTACAGCTGCATGAAATTTTGCTACTGTGCTACCTGTGTGACACTGAGTTAACCGAGTGTGCATTGGATGGATCCTGTGCAGGCAATAGGGCTACTAATTCCTGTGGAGCGTGTCCAGTTTCCAACCTGCATACGCTCTTTTCCTGGGGTAAACTAGTTCCCACACCTATAACCCTAAACCAGAATAAATGTTTGGAACAGAGTATGTTAGTTATTTGTGTTTGAAGTGTTCTGCTTCTCACCATACATATTTAATCCCAACATACTACTGCATACAACTGCTGTGATTTATGAGGATGCTCTAGCAGCTGATGTTTGTATTTTGAAATGGTATTTTATGAATTAGATTTCTCATATGCTTCACATTTACTTGCTTATATCTCCTCCAAAACCCTTTCCATGCTTTTTTGTCTGTACTACAGATCTACTTACATGTATACTATTAAACATAATTGCATATAATTATAATATACAACATACAAGGAATGCAAGGTTCGTGGTCAGTTTGAAAGATCAAAAGCAAGACTTAAATTCTCCTGTCTGAAATTGACTTATGAAAGAGTTAATTACTCCTCTTTATCTCTGATTTACCTCTTACAGCTTTCTGCCAAGCTACAAGAGATCTGAAAGGATTTTGCTTTTCAGTGCTGGCCACAGAATGGCATAGCAGAATATTAAAAGCTCAAATACTGTGTGAAAGGCTAGGAGTTATTGCTGCTATTTATAAAGTAGCGGGAACAAGTCCTGCTTTCAATTACATCGGAAGTTACTCCACTGAGTGTGATCCACAATTGCCCTGCATAATATATACATTTAAACCTACACAAGTGGGTTAGAAAACACCCCTGGTCTGCTCAGCACACATTTCAGCTAGACATGACACTGAGAAAGAGCCACAGGAGAGCCACTTGTTCCTAAAAAACGGTTCTTTAGGCTAATGGAAAAATATTATCTATAAACCTTATGTGTATTTGAGGAGAGCTGGAGGGGAAAAATAAACTGAATTTCTAACGCGTCCTGTCATGGCACCCGGTTGCAGCTTTCATTGGGGTTAATGGGAAGTCCTTGGTGTCTGATGAAAACAGAGCAAAGCAGAGGAGAAAATAAGTACCTGTGGCTGGGGGGCTCCATTGTGGAGGGGAAGGCGACATCTTGTGGGCTGTGGGGACAGGGTGGGTAGCAGCAGCATCCTCGCTCTGCGCGGCCCCCAGCAGCTCGCCGCGGGCCTGTGCCATGTGCAGGTGTCCGGGTGGCTGCAGGGCTCCCTGAGGAGGGGTTCTGTCCAGTTCCACCTGGTTCTGCCCGGTTCCAGAAAGTTCCAGAAGGTTCCAGCTGGGTGCGGGCAGTTCCAGATGGTTCTTGGTGATTCCAGAGGGTTCCGGCGGGTTCTGTGTCCCTCAGTGCCAAGGGAATTGGCTTGTATGGCTGTCTGAGGACCCTGTGTACTCTCATGGGAGGGAAACAGCTTTTGTGGCATGTGCCACAAAAAGAAGATCTCATGCTTCTTGCATGCAGGAAAAATACACGGTTGATTTATTTTTTTTAATATTCTCACAAGTAAGCTTTGAAGGGTGGTGCAGTTTTGTGTCCGCTGTCCTCAGCAGCTTACTGACGTGACCTTTTCAGCTGCATGTCAAAGACCCACCACTGTCACTACATGTCCCACATCTTGCCCCAGCGAACTGCCAAGTGTTATGTCAAGTGAGTTTTGCAGTGACCTTCCATAAGCTATTTGGGATGGGCAAATCCAGAAGCCTTTCTCGCTCCTCCTACTCCCAGCCAGCTCACCTCGCAGCCCTTCACCCTCGCTTCCCCCCATTGCTGCAGGGCTGAACCCATTCATGGCTGCAAACCAGGCCGCCCGGCACCGACAGGCAATGCCGACTGTGAGCCCAGGAAGGCTAACGGGGAAGCCAGCAGCCTCCTGGGGCAGAGCCAACAAGGGAGGAGACCCTCCTGGCAGGAGGAAGGAGAGGGCAAGGTGGCTGCTGAGGTTACGTGGGTAGCCTCTGTGCCCTGACACCCAGGCAGCAGCAGAACAGGGGCGATGAAGGGTCCTGCAAGCACGTAAGCAGGACCAAATACAGCCAAGCCTCTTTACATGGGGTGTCTGGTGCTTCAGCAGGCACAGATTCCAGTGTAGCTCACAGCATTAGGTAACGTGATAAGATTTCCACTGGGCTGAAATGTTTTTGCATTATCTAATTTGGTGCGGCTTAATAAATAAGATAGATAGAGCAGTACAGGATGCTATAATGCAATCATGTTGCATTAACATACCATAACTAACGATTTTTATCGACCCTGCAGGAAAAGAAACAATGTTGAAATTAAGTTGCACTCCCAGCATTGCCTACTCTTCCCCATCCCCCCTGCAAAAATGCAAAGTCCTTCTTGTGCCAAGAGAAATGATGTCAAATAAGTCCACAGATCTATGTGCCTGGTAGTGCAGATTAGTTTCCCAGCAATAAGACCATGGATTTCACAAAAAGTATTATGGCTTTTAATGTGCTAGGTTACCAACAACGCAGCACCGAAATCATAAAAACTAGAGTAAGGGGAACTGCTTGCAACGGGGAGTTTAATGGATTCATTTGGCCTCTTTGTTTTTCCTTGTTAATTCTTCATGATCTGATTTAAGCAAATCCTACTTATTTGACCACTAATTCATACGAAGACATTTCTATCTATAGACAGCTTGCAAATTATGCACTGCTACTGCTGTTTCACAGTGTAAACAGTCACATAAATTATATACTATGAGCTCTATTTCCTGATTAAAGATGTACACACACAAAAAAAGATGAAGTGCACAAGAAGTGTCACACCACTTGTGACAAACCATCATCACAGTAAGAATCCTAATTTCACTGCATTTTAGCTTATGTATGCACATACTTTTAGTGCAAACGGGCTTTCCCACCTGTACAGCTGCAGATCTCAAGAATGATCCAGCTTTTGAGATAACTCCTTTTAAATGACACGGAATTACTGGCGTAGGAAGGAGCTCCAAGATATGCCCTAGCTTTGACTCTGTTAAAACAACAACTGAAACTTAACACAGTAACTTTACATTCTCTCAGGGTAAGTACAAGGGGACACTGAGGAATGTTTGAAGGCACGTCTCTACCTCCTAGCATTTGGATTCATTGCTTAGATATATTGCCCTGCTTCACAGGGAAGATGGTTTAGAACAGAAAAGCAAGGCTGAGGACATGCTGGAAGTGGGGGAACAGGTAGGTAACAGCAGTTTTCCTGTGTTCTGCCAAGGGGCAGCTGGAATAGCTCACAGTAGCTTCCCAAATGACAAGTTTTTGGAGCACTGCCTTCAAATAATATTAAAATTGCAAATATAATGTGAAGTTTATGGCTACAGAATAAGTTCTACTCCATTAAAATAATAAACAAAACTGACAGGATATTAAACTGACTTTCCATGAAAATAGTTCCCTCTGGTCTCCTGTGAAGGTTCCTCATCTCAAAGCTTGATTAGCCATTGCTTTTGAGAGCAACACACAGCTAAGAGCTAGTACAGGGAGAACAGCAGGCAGTCCAATCCAATTTCACCCTGAAATGTCTTCATTGGTTTTGTTTTGTTTTTTCAGCACTGCCAAACTCACATGACTTCAACACCAAACTGGAAACATGTTTTAATGCAAGGCAGGTTTTAATCTGTAAGAGTTTTTTTAAAAATCTATGAGTAGGAAAACTGGTAAGAGCAAAAAGCCACAAAGTCAAATACCAGAGGTCAAATGCAACCCAAAAAGGATTGAAACAGTCAACCTGGTGATCCCATGTAAATGATAAATTATTCTTAGCTCATCTACAATAATTTAAAAGCCCATCTCCTGCCTAAGCTTGCAACTGGCGGCTATAATGAATACTTCCTAGCACAAATATTCCTCTTTGTAGACCCCAGTGTTTACAAATCTCGTGGCATGGATGTTAAGGTATCTTCAAACTCATTCACTGGATCTACCATAGTTCTCTGCCCCCGACTTAGTGGAAGGCTGGTTCATACTACAAAGGCAACCAAACGATAAAGAACATAGGGAACCTTGTAAAACACTGGGTACAGTCTTGTACCTGATTGCCTTTGATCTCTGTGGGACTCTTCCAGGCATTAATGTCAGGTAAATAAGAAATACTAAGTGCATCAGCACAGTTATGTTGTGAAACTTAGGCAGTGCCTGCATTAGTGAAACTGCCTTTCAAGAGCTGAGATAGTTGCTTTGACATCTTAGATACACGAGGCAGTTAAACTACATCCCACGCGTCTCATGATTAAAGTTGTGCCTCTCGCACCATCATTCATCATAGTTTGTCCCACAGAGCCCTTGTGGTCAAGAGGAATAGTTACTGAAATATATTCCCCATGTGCATTCATGCATGCCTCTGCGTGCTGATGCCATGCTTCTGTCTCTCACTGTATGAGAATAGATACTTACGTAGAAATCAGGGCAGTTCATGAGAGAATAAAGAATGAACATGCTTTACAATGACACTTGTTGTACAGATGTTATTAAATGGGCTTCAAGAATATAACTGTAACTACAATGTACAGTCTCTATAAACTTTAAACCTACCACTTGAAGGTAAGACTGAACCTGGCAAACTGGGATGCATATGATTGTACTACTGGGTGTAATTTATCCATCCTAATACTACAGTTATATTTATACTCGTCCCTAAGCAATAATCTATGTTGAGCTAGCAAATATCATAGTCTCATATGCATAATTCAAGCAAATGATTAAGATGATTGTAGATTACCTATGAGTAATATTTAGATTTGGGCTTCATACTGCTAAACTCTGCAACACATAGCATCGGTTTCTACAGACTTTAAGAGTGACAGTCTGGTATTCATCATTCCTGGCTACTCTGCCAGTCCTTTTGCTGTTTGGTCTCTGTTACTTTTCTTTTGTTGTTAGTAGAGGGCTGTTGAAATAAAGTGGCACAATCAGGTGACTTCAGAAATGCATATTAAGCAGCAGATGTTACATTTGCGGAGGCGGACATACTCACAGAAGTATAACATTAAAGCGTTTACTTCACAGCTGATTAGATTCTTGACCCATCAGCGAATGAGTCAAATTTAAACTCTGCTCCAAAGTAATTTTACTCCTCCTTCTTTATCCCTTTATATTTTTATACCCTTTATGAGCATAGGATTTTTCCACTTATTTCCTGCTAGTGTTTTGATAATGTATTCCTATATTGTAAAGAAACTCTGTCTGATCTTACCTTTGCTTTTTAAAAGGAAAACCTGATTTTTTTTATCTTTTATGTAAAGTTGTTATCTAACCCATTTTCAGTGGTAATTTTTATTTTTCATAGAAATGTAGTCAGAATTTCTTTTGAAATGTCCAAGAACTAAACCAAGTAGAAAGTTTGGCTTGTTAGTATATTCCCTAAGGATTTGACAGAGAGAACATGCAAACAATCCAACAGTCTTGAAACTTCCTTAAGGGGGTATGTACAGCAGACCCAAAACTTGCAGTTTTAGACAACAGAGGGTAGAAACGGAGATGAAGAATTTCACCAAAATGACACACTAAAAATCATTTGTGATTCTACTGAGGGAAGCACAAAAGTGCTAGTATTACTTTGCAAGAATAAACACATGGAAATACATACTCCATTGATGACAGTAGCCTTTTACTGTTACCAGCCATCAAGGTGAAACCGTACAAATTCCCTTCTTGTAGAGCCTGTGAGCCATGGAAAGTGCAATTTCACTATAATAAGAATTTTTTAAGTATTCCAGATACAGACTAGAGCAGCACATTTACTTAAGTATTCACTTATGAAAGTCAAAATCATTTATTTTTAGGACTGTAAATGTCTGCTCAGACATCTTTTTGGCACACTGTTTCTGACTTAATCTTGAGGCATTCTTCTTTGATCCCCTTTACATCTCAAGGAAAAGACAGAAGAAAGAGGACAGTCATACTGCATAAGCTCTAGGCTAAAGCACTCCTCTAGCTTGGGGATGCCACATACACACCTGGCAGAAGTCATTTCACTGCTCTAGTGTCTGTGAGAGCTGAAAAATATACCTATAGCTTATAAGCTCCGGTTCACAGTAGTGACTCTCTATCTATGCAGGAATGTTGGGTTTGGCATTTTGGTCCACTGGTTCATTTTTCTTACACATTAAACTGAATTTCTAAAGCACAGTAACACACAGTTCTCCCTCTGATCCAAATCTTGTTTCACAATTCCATTGCTACGTCAAAGGACAGCTCTGACTGTGTTGTTCACAGTTCAATAAAACTGGCAGTTCACCTGAAAATTTCAAAGGTGTAACACTGATCCAACACAATCCCTTCCAAATGTTTTAAGTGTTTGTAGGAGCCCAATTCGCCAGCCTTTTTCAGTTGCTAAATCAGGAAACAGCTGCTGGTAGATGCTTGGAGCAATAGGCTTTACTTTGCTAATAAGAAATGACTGCAGCATCTCAGAAAATAGTCAAAGTCATTCTATAAATAGTGAAGGTTTCTGTTACAAAATGCATTTGCATATATTAAATCAAGATGCCACAGTTAAGGTAACAACTTCAGATGAATGTACAATAAAGAAAAAGTGACGAATAATCTCTATTGCACACAATTTTGGGAGAAGAATACAATTGAGACAAGGTAACATTTTCTTGCATTTGGGGATAGATTGTTATACTCTCACTGGTTTGATATAAATTACTAATAGTGGATATGATAGGGAAAACATACAAGTCTATTAATAAAATATACTGTCATAGTTTTTCTAAGCCTTCGCTAAGTACATCACAATGTTTTCATAATTACAATCAGCTAAATAGCTGGTTGAGTGAGCAATGCAATTTAAATTACAAAATTAAAATGTTTGAACTATTTTCCTGTGGTTTTAGAATGGCTCCTTGAAGGATCTAAAGTGCCAGTGGAGTGGCAGGATTCTCCATAGTCAGTGATTGTCTGCTGTTTGCAATCAGTCTCCAATTTGTCATACTGCTTCCAATAAAATATTAATGTAATCAGATGAAATTATTTGCCTTCTAGCCCCACATTCAGTTTTGAGTCAATGCACGAGCTTGCTATTGTTCTAAATGAGTACATGGTTCTCCAAGGAAGTGAGAGGTGGTGAGGGAGCAAAAGGTGACAATTTTAAAATGTACTTGAAGTAGCATTACAAAGTACTACACAGCATTACCAAGTACTGCGTGTTCCTCTGGCCTAGGCCACCAGAGCCTGGAATTACCACCCCAGAGATCTCAGAAACTTCCTAGCAGAGAGAAGTATTTGAGATCACTATCACACTGTTGCTTTGGTCCAAACATTAGCAATACTTTAATTAACAGCAGCATAGCTATAAACTATGAACATCAAAAACCTCTATTAAAAAAAGTTACTTTAACAACACAGTGGCACAGTTAGTCACAATTAGTGGAGCTCTAGACTGCAAGTGATTAAAGCAGGTCTAGATAAAGAAGGCAAATTTGCCTAAAAATGTTTCCATTAAAAAGATTTGACCTTTTTACCCATTAAATCCAAACTCGTCTGGAGATGAAAATCAAGTTACAATTGAACAGAGGCAATTACATTTCAGTTTTGGTTGATGGTAAGCTCAGATTTCAAATCTAATAGTTATTTTGTGACCTCAGGCACCTCATCTAAAGTTCTTTCCATCTCTAAATGAGGATAATATTTTCCTGCCTTTGTAAAGAGCTTCAAAACCTTTGCTGATTTGTTACTGTTTGTGTCTACAGCCCTGAAAGTGTAACTCGGCAAGATGGCTGTACTTGTACATCTGAGCCTGGGTGGTGCTGTGAACAAAATATTTACTTTATTCATACTCAGACAAATTTTGCTAGAAATATTGCATCAGATGACTTAATGACAGTTTGCTTGCTTGCTTGTTTTTCAAAATGAATCCTAAATAAGGCTCTGATCCTACCAAACTGTACGTGTTTGACTTTCTTCACAGAAATCTATCCATCTAAATCAACAAGATTGGTCATAAACCTCACTTCAGGCTTATGTACACATCTGCACAGTCAGAACTTAGGGGAGCATACAATATGAAAACAACCTTATTTAAACCAGGTAAAGTCAACAGGTCCTATATCAACCTTACCTTAATGCCTTTGTCCTCACATATCCTGTCTTGTCACACTCCCTCTGAAGTCCCTGAATCCGTGTCCTATTAACTTCAATGACAGATGAACTGCACTGTTTGTTCATTTGTTGCAGATTGTGGCAATCATCTGAAGAGTTCCTCAGTGCTGTCTGGTCTCTTTTCCTGTGCTTTTAAGGTGTTCAACTTAATAAATAGGAAAAGGAACTAGAGTGCTGGCTGACAGCAGAGTTGATGGATTCAAATTGACAACAGTGAATATACACTCTGACTTGAAATAAAAAGAGATTGGAAAAGTATAACTATTAACAAAACAGCTCTCATTTAGCCTCCACCCTAACAAATTATCCAATTATCTCCCCCTACCTCAAGGTCTGCAAGCATTGCCCTGTTTCTGAGGGACAGATATAACTTAATTACTGTACGTGAGTGGGGAAAGAAGATGGCATTTAGCAACAAAGTATAGGGCATGGGAACACATCCAGATTTTGCTAAGCAGTATGACAGCACAGCCGCTGGTATCAAGTGTATTTGTGTAGCTGCAGGAATGCCGTTGGAAGGCTCTTGGTGAGGTGCACTTCAGTGAAAGAAGAAAGAGAAGTTGCTCATTCATTTCCTCTCATGCAGGAGATGGTATGATTAAGGGCTCCAACAAGCTCGGGGATGAACTGTGCCAACTGTGACATAAGGAAGCCCTTTTCCTTTCGACACTTCTGCTTGCACAGTCCAGGCACTGCTTCCTGCTCACAGAAAATAACCAAAGTTCCCTGCCGAAAAAGGTGTCAGAGAGCCAGACTTCTTAAAGGTGCTAATTCTGTGAAGATTTAAATAGAGGAAAATGAAATTTTCACAACTCTCACTGAAGCCAGAAAGCACAGCCCTGGTACCAGAGCCCAGAAACACCTGTGTGTGTTTCTGTGTCAGGCTGTACCTGCCTGAGGTTGTTGCAGCCTGACCTCCACTGCGCAGCTCTGGGATACACTCTCATGCAATATCCAATTTCTCACTTGGGAATGATTTCTCTGTCCTAAACTGTGTAAACGATTTTGAAAACAGGGTGAGGAGGTGAGGAGTCAAAGTACTTGCAATATACCCTACATCATTACTATTTGCTTGATGTGGCAGAATGTGGGTGGATTGGTACGCAAGTACCAATCGTCTTCAGGAGCAAACTATTTTTCCCACATCACTAACTCCTGAGAATGTGATGGAATATCCTCTCCTCTAAAGAAAGTGATTTTTCTTACTTATTCTTAAGTCTTTGGGTCATATTTCTTATGTAGCAACCAAAAAGTTCTGGGCTTTTTCAAAGTCTAAAGAAAGCCGGTAAATGTACATGACGGTCATGTGCACAGTTCACCAGAAGCACCGGTATTTCCGTACTGTAGCTGAAATCAGCAATCGTCAAGATCATGCTTTAAATTTCCTCTGCAGGTCCCCAGGGAGAACATTGCCCACAGAGATGCAAAACTAAAAGTACAAAGCAATGGATTGTTTTCATCTTGTATGAAGGCCACAAACAGCATGCCTGCACTTGCAACAAATAAGTAAAAATTGATTTAACTGTGACTCTGGGCTGTTACCAAGAATACTTTCAAAACTTTGAAAGATTTCCTCTTTTTCTCTGCTGTGAGCAAAAAGCAACGTGGAGCAACTCAGTATCTGGCTGAGCCTCAGAATGAGAGAGCCAGGCATCTTCTCTGACAGGACCTTGGATCATTATACAGAAAGAGTGACATGTAGGAAAAATTAGAAGTATTATCTAGGGGAAAAGTCCTAAACAGTGTCCAAGGCCTTTAGATAAACATATAATTAGAGACAAGCCTGAAATAAAATTCACCTCTTCAATAAATAAATAAATAAATAAATAAATAAATAAAAACACAAGACTACAAAACATATGAAATGTGTTATGGACATGTTTTCTTATTCAGTGACTTTTTCTTTCTTTCTTTCTTTCTTTCTTTCTTTCTTTCTTTCTTTCTTTCTTTCTTTCTTTCTCTTTCTTTCTTTCTTTCTTTCTTTGCTTAGCAATACTGACCTTTTGCAGGAAAGCAAGAAAATGATCTGTTTTTATGTTCCCTGATACAGCCAATGCATTGAGGTGTCTCACTCAAGTCAAGGCAAAGCTTAAATGTCAACCCAACAGAGATTCAGGGAAGTTTGGGGTTTGTCCTTTTTTATTTTTATTTTTTATTATTATTTTTTTTAACTTCTGACCTAATATATAAGAGAAGCCCAACTCATTTTTCTGCTATTTTTCACAAGCTTGCAATGTGAACTGCTTGTAGCCATATCTCAGTTCAGTAACTTGGAACAGATGCATTGGAGATTATTGATTTCATAAGCATCCTATGATACTATTTTAAATTTACTCTTGGGAAGCAATAGCATTGTGATTTTAAGTCTACATTTGTCATGGGTTACACAGCTTTTACTAATAAAAAGGCTGTTGTGATGTCAAAGTTAAAGTGAACTTAAGGTGAACCAATGTATATAGTCAGTGAAAGGATGTGACACAAGTTTCTGTTTTTTTCTGGTTTTGTTTGTTCTACAGGAAATAGAAGAGGTAAGGAACATGGGTACAGAAAAAGGCTATGCTTTCTATTTCACAAGAAAATTTAATGAGTAACAAAGACACAACTTGAATTGCACAATAAAAACCAAATGGTACCTAAAACCCATACATTTTCTTTTGTAGAGTCATTTAATTAAAAAACAACTCACCTGAGCACGTTAACATGCTGTCCAAAGGTCTCTTTTGGCTGTATAGAAGAGCACTTAAGCAGGCAAAGTGACAGTTATGTGGATTATGGTCAGATGAAGCATCCAAGTGCCTCATCTTGACATCTTGTTAAGATGCTCCTATCTGAAAGTTAAACCTGTAGCATTAAGTACTCTCAAGACTACAGAAAGTAATGCTTTTGAGTCACAGGAGCTGTAGGAAAATGACTTGATGTTTTTCTTTATGAATTTAAAACACCATTCCTCCACACTAGATCTGTGAGGAACCCACAGGGAAATGGGGAGCATGCAAGGGTAAAAAGTAATAAGAAGAAAACCAAAAGAAAATCATCGTGTGCTTGCATTAATAAAAACTTTTTCTTTGGGGTTGGGTGCAGACTAAATTTCAGATACATGCCAGAGTAGTAGCAACTAAATATTAAGCATCTCTAAATCTACAGAAGTCAGCCTACCTCTCATTGGGTAGTAACATCTCTTAGCAAGTGAGAGCAAACTTGTCCTATGTAAACTCTCATCTGTGCTTGATTACCAGTCTCAGTGCTCGAGAGAGACATTTGCGTGATGTTTGCTCTCTCAACAATACTCTGCTCTCCAAACCATGGAAAAAAGTCTCTTACCTCAGGGTCTGCAACACTGGGCTGATGGCACTGTCGTCTTCATGCTTTGCCTTGAACCCTGGCCTCACCGATACATGTTATACTTGTGCAGCTGGCTTAGTTGAGTTTCTCTGAACTAATGGATCTGTTCATGGCCATTACCATTGTAGCATTTATTAGCTTTAAATGTCCAAAAGGCTTTGATTACATTTGCATGTGACTGAGGTCTGGAAGAAAGAAATAAACTGAAAGAAGGAAAAAAATAAGTACAAAATGAAAGGGAAAGAAAATGAAGATACATCAATAGATTGAAAACAATTCTCTGTTACAGAGAAAAATTATACTGCATTACACATACACCAAACTAAATCGTAAAGAAAATGGTTAAATCTGAATCAGTATTGTGCATACAGCCTGGTGAAGAGCCTGGATCAAAAAAGCAAAGAGAAGTGACAACATGAATATTGAGATAATGAATCAAAGAGAAACTACTCATCAGCATTATTTTGTATACTTTATGAAGTGACTGTTTTCATTGCCAAAAGAACACAACAGAACTAGGCGCAATTCACAAAAGACTTTTCAGAAACACTTCTCCTAGGCAGAGAAGTTGAGAGATCGCCCACCTCAGAGAAAAAGCAAGCCGGAGGAGACATCACTTGGAGTACATAAAATAACAGTGATACAGAGATCAAGGCAGGTCTTAAGATCTCCTTGTCACCTGTGTCCAACATGAGACAAAATGCAGAGAAATTGAAAGATGGGAAACTCAAACCAAATTGTATTGTAATTATATGCAATTTAACCAGGGAAGTCATTTTCTCAACAGCAAGGTAAAACACAGCATTCAGCCAGATTTGAAACAGAAGGACAGGAAAACTGTGCAAGTCTGGAGAATATCTGACCATTTGCACTGATGGGCAGGGGCTGTTCAGCTCCAGCTCTTAGAGAAGAGGATTAAACACAGAGTTGCAGGCAGGTAATGCATCCCTATCCATCGGCCTATTCATCTGTTCTTCTCTAGCTAAATATAACCACACAAAAAGCCAGACCCACAGGTAAGCATATTCAATAAAGGCAAGTCATATACATTTCATAAGGACAATTTTAATTATCCATATTTGTGGAATGTATTTACTCTTTCAGACAGGGAAGAAAAAAGCCTTCCAGTATTTTGCAATTGAATTTTCAAACTGTAAGCAATTCCTAAAGGGTAGTTTTTAATAGATAGAGTTGAACTTTGCAACTTGTTTTTAATTGATCTATAGTCTTGTTTGTTTGTTTGTTTGTTTATTCCCCTGTAGTGCAGATTTTTGAATTCTACTGTTTCAGAGAAAGAAAAGCAAGACTGGGATGAAGCAGCACATTTTCAGGTATTTCCTTAGGCAGGGATAAGCAGCTGTGAGCCAGTGCAGGCTTACTAACAGAACGGAGCCCTGAAATTTCTGCAGAAGGGAAAAAAACAGATAGCTTGATGTCCATGCTCCCCCACACATCTCATTTTGGACATAGAGTGAGTGTACAGTATGGGCCAGGAGAAGCAGAAACACTTTACTTCTGGGTATTTAGCAGTAAACTAGATGTAATATTTTTTCCTCTGTGTAAGGCAGACATTACTTCGCAGTTGTGGCTTACTTTACTGTATTTTCCAGTTGTGCAGCATAGGAATTACTTGTGAAACCAACTCAGACCAGCTTGGTTCAGGTACTCCCAGTTGCTAATAGATTCCAGCTGCTCCCTCTCAAGACAAAGAAAATAGCCCACACAGCTAACAATGAGAAACTCTTGTGACTTTGTTTCAGTGAGTCTTCTCACTAACCTTGGTGTTAGCCTGTATTTAGAACTGAACTCAAGTAATCTTACATTATACTTCTAGAGTGATTTTTTTAACAACAGCTATCCAAATGTCCTACTTCATCCCTAAAAGGCAGGGAGTTAGGCTTGTTAAGGAATCAAAAAGATGAAAGAAAACTAAATATCTGCAAATTGTTAACAGAAAAAAGAAAGGCTGCTGGTGATAAAATCTTGCTAAGGCTTATTGTACAGTGAGCGAGATTTCTGGAATTCTTCAAGAAGTACCCATGTTATCTAAAAAGGATGAAAATGAAACAGTGTTGTTTTCTCCAAAAGCACACAGTTTGTCTAAGTAGCAGTGTATTTTGTCTTCAAAGAAATCTGTAATCCCCTCTATCTCTGCCTGATTCTGTGAAGGCCATCAAAGGGATGGTGGTTTATGCAGGGGTCTGCTACCGGTCTGTTGTGAAGCCTCTGACAGAAATATCAGAGAAAGAAAGAAAGTGAAGATGCGCAGAGTCGCATACGTACTTTAAAACCTCCCAACACCAATGTTCAGTTTCAAAGCAAACCCTGACGTCGGGCCAGGCCCTCCTCTGTGAAGCTGGAGAGGAAAAGGTAAACCACGACTTAATAAACCATTTCTGCAGAAGTCTGCCTCATGCGTCACAAGCATTAGGATCCCCAGGGGCTATCAGAATGGGGCCATATGTTTAAACATAAAGAGATATGTTGGACAGCTTATTAGACATGAAGTCAGAATCCCTTAGCTGGGTCTCACAAGATGGGTAGTAATGGTCCAAAAATATCCTGAAGTAAATTAAAGTTATTCATTTACCATCTCTTTCTGTTGTATCAAAATCAGTCAAAAAGAAATAGTGAAGGTTAGTGAGTGAAAGGAAACCATATTTCTATAACTGATTTAAGCTATTAGCTCATAATCCCTGCCCTTAAGGAGATGCCTTGCTATGGCTGTGGATGTAATTTGAGTGAGAGTTCAGCAGGTATCGCCAGGGAGCAGAAGAGCCAACAGCTGATTCCATCTTTGATTCAGTCTGGCCAAAAAATAAAACAAAATGAAGCAAGCCAAAGCACTAAAATAAATGAGAGGCAAATCCTCCTGCTCAATATAGTTTCAGTGTTTTACCACCACAGTGAATCTGAACCTCAGTTTTCCCAGCCCTGCTGTCCAAAGCTTTCCATTACACACAAATAACAGATAACAATCAACCCAGGGTGCTTAAAACGACTGCGCACAGCTGGTAAATCACTCTTTTTCTAGCATATTCTTTATCAATTTTTGCCCTTAATACATGTTCGACCTGACGGTCAGACTACCCACTGACCCAGACTCATCAGGATGAGAGAAAACAGACCACTGTCAATCAAGGGCGCAGCTGGTTTGGTCCCTGCAAGAATTCTGAAGGAACGGCTGAATCTGCCTACAAGTGCCTTTTTGCAAGAAATAACTGTGTGCTTGTTGTGCTCAAATAAATATATTTCACTGCCTGTGTGTAGCTGCTGGTTTTACAGAGAGTCATGGAGGTAAAAGATTAATTAAGGTGTTCCTGGCATACATTTCAGGAAACTTGAGCTTCCCAAAATAAAGACAAATGTTGTTGACTTCATTCCTTGCTCCCTTCCATTTGCTCCTCCATTGGTTCTTAGGTTTCAAGGGGCCGAAGCTGTGTTCAGGACATTACAGTTCCTGCTTCAGAGATTGGAAATCATCAGCCCAGCTGTTTGCACATTGTTTATGATCTGCACCAAAGCACAGGGAATGGAAATGCCACATGAACAGGCTGGATGCAGAGATTTCTAGTCCAGATTTGTAGGCCCAAGAGGTTTAGATAAGGTTAGGAAAAGCACCAGCATTTGACATTGCACAGAACTAAGGGAAAAAAAAAAAAAAAAAAAAAAAAAAGTGAATAGCTCCTTCCAAGTAGGGTTAAATAGGACAGATATACTGAACAATCATTCTATACTAATTTCTCTCTGTATACACACAAATCTAGTTTTCCTCTGTTTGATTTAATTGAAAAAAGGTCATCATATAATCTTCATAACCGCGCTTTATGGAATGGCAACAAAACAAAACACAATTAAACTCTGCTCCCTGAAAGCAAAGCGAGGTCTGCCATTAATTTCAGTGTAACCATGATTTCATATTTGAGTCGTTTTTCATTTGGGACATTTAGAGCTTACCAGCAGAAGTTCTGGTTTCACTGCTCTCAACCTTTTCAGAGCTAGTTCATTTTATATCTACAGTAAGCTGATCAAAGCCAGCTCATTAATCGCTTTTTTACAAAACAATGCAAGACCCATTAATTTTGAAACTGTGGCTACATTATGAATGTTCTTGTGGTTTACACTAAAGATTGATCTGGTATCTATTTATTAGTGCAGTTCTATGTACTCTTTAAGTCTTCAGACTAATGATTTCTTCACATGTTCTCATGGAGAATTTGCCACTAACTTCACAGAAAATTGGGTTCATGAAATAAATGTGTATTACTCTGAGAGGAAAGAGAAAATCAATGAGATTAAAACATCTGTATAATTTAAGGGTCTCCACTGATACGAAAATACATGCTTTATATGAATAGGCAAATGAATATGATTTCAGCAAAAGAGATGAATTTCTAACATTTTTGGCTGCTTTATGAATCAGAAATGTATTAAATATTTTGAGTCACACCCCATTTCTCTTATTTTTATTCTCACCCTGGCATCACTCAGACCCAGTGAAAATTGTTCCCTGGCTGCTCAAGTGGGCAGACAGACAACTGGCATTACTGGCAATATGAAGGGACGTGACCCTGAATATATAAGCTAAAAAGCACCGACTCATTTACACCTCTATCACACTAGAATGATGGCATTTTATTCCTAATGTACAGAGATCAAGACGGCCATATCCAAGTGCTGATGATGGATCACTGTAAAGGTAGGATGTGATCTAAGTGTTGTCACGTACAACAGTGTTTACTAATGTACAACTTTAAGAATTACTTATGTTCAGGCATTTTAACTCAAAGCAGACAGTATATTAAACTTTTAAATGTAGATACACCCAGCATATCAGCACCTGTTTATTTTTAACTCAGTGTGTACAACAACCTAATCATATCATTACACATTATAAATACATTGCTGTAAATGATAAGCACGCTGTGGTATGTAAGAAAATTGGATTGCATATTTACCCTAATTATTTGATGAGACATCATTATAGTAATTAACTATATAGATGATGATGAACTATATTTTATTATTTATCTTTCCACTGAACTGTGCCTGCAATTGCAGAAGCTTAGTAGCGTTATAATGTAAGCTGATCTTTGAAACAAGAGAACAAAGACAATTCCAATATCATTTAGAAAAAGTACACTCAACTAGAAGTCATATAGAGAAAGGGACAGGGAGGATGTGCAATTTTGAACAGTTATGTAAATCAGTCATGAAAAATCATTGAGATGCTGAACCCCATGCCTTGCTTTGATGACACTCATATGTCACTGGATTGTCATTTTATAAGTTCTATGAGGCAGAAAATACAAAAAGGGAAGCTATGCAACTGCAGTGTCCTGAAATGGGCACTCTAAAGGCCTGTAGATGTTCCCACTCATCCACTACTGACACAGTGAAGATCTAAACATCCATGCCATAAAAATCCTGTCCTCGCCCCCCCTTGGATACAAAACCAATTTGCTTAGAACCCCATAGGAGCCCCAGTGAGACCCCAGGTCTGCAAGAAATGGCAGTATTCATGCAGCTCTGGAAGGCAGAATAGATGGGAGGCATGCTACCATGCTACTGGAGTCATTTATCTTTCGAGCACCGCCTTGGTTGGGGCTGCAGTGAGGTTGGTGCTGGAACTTACTTGAGGAAGTTGGCCTTCCTCCAGTTGGACTGTCTCTAAATATCTGAAGCCCAAACCCAAATGCAAATCTCTACCTGCCTTTCTACACATGCTATTATACGAGAGCAGTGTCAAGCATTAATATTCATTGATAAGAAAAAATCATTGAAATAGAATAATTTATTTCAAAAAACATCTTTCATCAGGGCAGAATCAACTGTGAGCACTGCTCATCAGGATCATTTACCCTACAGGTCATTTCCTATAAATAAGAAATATATGTAAATTGATATTTAACAGGAATCCTAGCAATGCTATTTGAATGCTGCTTTAGCCCCTAGTTGTTTTTGCATCTAGAAACACTGCTGTCAAACCCTCCAGTTTGATAGTCACTGGAGGAATAAATATTTTGAAATTCTCTTTTTGTCTGCTGGATAGATGGAAACAAGCAGGATGATGGCTGTGCACAGCTCAGCTGCACTTGCAGTCTTTTGATCTTACACTTTGGTTCAGATTTTTGATCTTTGATTCTCACGTCTGTTTTCTTGCCTCACTGCTTGTTAACAGCAGTACCTGGGACAGTTGTTCTTTCTGGAGGAATTCACTGAGACCTAAAGCTGCCTCTCCACTTGTGCTTTCCATCCCTTGATCCTAACCCTTTCGCATCTCATGCTACACAGAGCATGGTGCCAGAATTGGCCTTCCAAAAACTGAAATGATTTAGCATAGCATACAAATGTCACCAATACAATTATATGTAAAATGGGAAAAATACACAAGCACGGAGAAATATCCTTGGAAGAATACCACAGAAACCTTTTTTTTTTCATATAAAAATAACAGACTGTTGCATGCAGGGGAAGCACTAGGGGAGTTCCTGCTTCCAATTTGCTTTACTCTTATGAAGCAAGAATGCTTCACACCAGGCCTCTGAGTCTCTGCAAGGCACTCGTTAGAGCAGCTGGCCTGATGACAGAAAAATGGAAGGCCTGAGGCATCTGGGATGAATTTTACACCAGAGACCATCATACGAGTGGCTTTTTGCCTCCCTGTTTCATTGAGTATGCCTGTAACCTACTCTGGACTACAGCATCACAGATACAGCTTGAAAAAACAACAACAACAACAAAGCCTGCAGACATCAGATAGCTGGCTGTAAGTCATACATACATACTTAAAAATGCATGCAGGCATGCATGATGCCCAGTTATATATTTTTAAGCAAAATATAATGTTGGTTTTACAATGTACCTGTAATACCTTGAAAAACCATAACCTGCTTAGAAGAAACTGAATAAACTAGATATTCACATATCCAGGAAAATGGAAATGCAGCACAGGCATTTGCTGCTTCCTTCACAGCCATTTCCTACTCTGTGATTTGCTCAAGAGGCAATCCTAAGGGGAAAAAACCAACAACACTGCCCTAGATATTTTTCAAAACATCTGGCGGTCCTCTGCTTTGCTGTATGTTCTCACGTTGACTGTGAATTTGAATGCCACCATGAAGTTGACTGCCCCCACAGAAATAAAAAGAAGAAGGTTCAGCAGAGTATTTGATGGTCCCTGCAAGGTTCAGGCCACAGCCAGCCCCAGAAGAAGGAGGATTCTCTGCACCAAGCACACAGCTCCCTCTCATCCTTCCAGTGCCCGCTGCAAACCTGGCTAAGCTCAATTACCACCATCTTCACCTGCTGCTCTGAAAGGTAAATTAAGCCTTTGGCAAATAGGTGTGAAAAGGAAGATGATTAAATAGGTACAATAACACTTAGAAAAAAAATCAGTGTATGTAGCATTGCTTTTCTCCAGAGAAAAGCATGTGTGAGGGTGCTACACGCATTTGCACTCCACCAACAGTCAGCAGAGAATTGCTTCTTCAAGTTTGAACAAATGAACTAATACTTTTAAAGGAATCAAAATATGCTTGCAAGTCAGTAAGAAACTAATTCATTTATTATTTATTTTAATGCCCCTCAGTGAAAACACCCTTTTTGGCTTAGTCTCACAAAGGAAAGACACGCTGGCTTTCCTCCCTTTCCTCCGTCAGTCTTTCAGCTTTTGGTGGCTGAATGAGCAGGCAGATAAAGAGGAATGGGAAGGGCCATGGCCAAGAGGAAGGCTGGATTTGGCCTATCCCACTTTCAATGCAGCACCTGCCAGCCCAGCGCTGATCCCCACCTCAGGCTGTGTTCTGCCTTCCCCAGGGTGGCAAGGATCCGCACGGCTCAAGAGCCATGGGACAGCTGGGTGAGCAGCACCCCCCTGCTGCCCGGTGTAGCCACCTCTGGATACCTAAGGCCGAAGGATAATTACAATGCCATTTGCAAGACATACCCAAAACAAGACGGTATGAAAAAGGTGAGCCATTCTGAGGTCAGTTCCCATAAACAGCGCTAATGATCTTCTGAATAATGAGTTAGGGAAGAGCAGCAGCTGGGGCAGGAAGAGCAGGAGTTAGCGTGAACACAGTTTGTCTGGCTGCCAAATTAAAAACAACAAAAACAAATTAACCAGTACCTCAAAAGGGCAAGTACTGCTTAAATGGCAATGCTGATAGATTTTCATCTCAAAAGCTGTTTTGGATGTCTCTAATAATTGCCTTGCATAAACTCTCTTGTTTCACTGTTTAATGGCTGAAATATAACCATAAAGGTCCTGAAAATGTGAAAAAGCAATTAGTCTTGGCTTTTTCTAGGTCTTGTCAACTCTGGTAAACAACTGATGATATCCCACAAAGACCAGACAAAACGAACCACCAAGTCCAGCTTCCCAGGTCCTGTTCTGTGGCAAAGACAGACTTGCATAAATCCACCAGGATAAAGTGTGTGGGGAGGAACCTTTTTCATCTGTTTTCTATAAATATGGGTCTGTTGCCATTGCTGAGAATAAATACTCTCTGGGATGAACCATGGACACTTTCACTATCTTCCCAAGAAAAACATCCTAAAAGTTAAGGACTAGGGCATGGAGTAGGGGTTAGGTTTGGTGTCTTCAACCCCCAGCTTGGGAAGGCATCTTTATTCAGGTTCAAACACATTTCCATGTTATTTGTCTAACTGGGATTCTGGGGTTGATGTCTGTTGGGCTGCACACTTGCAACACATGCTGTGACCTGAAGTCATAAACATGCAGAAGAGCAGCGATGCTGAGTACAGCCCTGCAGAACCTCCCGGGTAAGTGCTGCTTCACAGCCACGTGCTGTTTTCCTGTTCCTGTCCAGAAGTATCACAGGAATTATGTGAAAGACATTCACCTTTTATACTCAAGGAGATGCTGTTTTTGTTTTGTTTTGTTTTGTTCTTTAAAAAAAGGGCAGAAAGTGTCCCTTTGGGTCCAGTGCTCCTCTGAAGTTAGCAATGCCAAAAAGTTCTCACCCCAAAGCCCAGAGCAGAGCCTAAACAAATGCTGGCACACATGCTGTTCGTCATGGGCTTCTGGGGTGTTTTACAAGCATGAAATCTTCTCTCAGTGGGGAAGTCCAGGCATTTAGAAGCCAACAGACAAATTAAGATTAGAATTCATTAAGATTAGGTTAAAATTTGTATTTTGATATATCTTTTCCTTTTTTTTTTTTTTTCCCCGTAAAACAGTACTGGCAGTCTAAGTTGGCAAAAGGCGAATATTTAGCATGAACTCTCCTTGGGACAAACTATTGCTTCATAGTTCAGGAGTGAAAGATCTTTAACTGAATTCCTTATAACCAGTGAGGCTGTGTCAGATGTCCTAAATGCCTCTATGGACTTACTACTCTTTTCACAGTCTGGGCAGCTTGCACTGCATTTTAGATTGTGCAAGAACTCAAAGTGAAGCCACAATGAGCCAGGTGACCCTGTAAAGCAGTAACACATTTTACATCATAGGAAAAAAATATACGCATTTGTTAGCAAAACTATCACCCACAGACCTACTTCTCACTGAAAGAATTCATGCCTTTGCAAACTGGACTTCATCGGCATAAGCAAGTAAAAGTACATTTTGTGATTACAGCCCAAGAAAAAGGAAAAGACAAACATAAATTGAAAAGATACAATATTCCTTCTCCCTCACTTCTGTATTGTAAGAAGAAATGAGAGGCCGTTAGCAAATTAGCAAAAAGTCTATAGCAAAGCCTTATCTCCTCTCATTTGTCAAAACTTTGAAAAACTCAGATTTTCAGATTTGCATTTTCTATTTCCAAACGCAAAAATGTATCCTCACAGTATGACCCCAACCGTGTGAGCTGTGTAAGAAGTTTCTTTAAATAGGGAAAGGTAAACTGAGTTGTTTTTGTCCGTTCATTTATTCAGCTCTTATCCCTTGAGGCTAAACTATACCATCTCTCTTCTGTGCGTGGCTCTGCTTCTCATTTTAGCAATTTGCTTATCTTCAGGCACTGTATTAAGCTTACTGTTGGAAATCTGGAATTTCAGAACCCAAAAGATGCACTGATTCATTACCCTTGGTAGCTATCACACACTAATCCAAATCCTACCTCCCATCTGTTCGCAGGCTAGTCTAATGCTCCTCCATCACACCTTATCTATGTGAGTCATATTTCTACCCTTACTGATGTCAAAAGACCTGTACCTGTGCTGCAGATAATGCCCTTTTTTCATTTAAATTAATGAAAAATAAGATGAGGTGGGGGATGTAGACACAGAGAATTAAAATAGGGAGAGTAACTGTAAAGAGTTTGTCGTCTCCCTGCCTGTACCTCAGGGTTTATGGGTGAGGTCTGAAGCTTCAGGAATTGTACGTGGAAGTGCAAAACGTTTGACACTCTCCTCCCTTTTGGAAGCAAGATACAAAGCACATTTGTCATATCCCATTATGAAAAGCACCTAATTCAGCTGAAGTGATAGAATGCAAATTGTTTAAGTGGCCGCGGTCTCCCTGGGGTGCAGAAGTGGTGCTGCGGGGAGCTGATTACCGAGGCTTCTCCTACACAGCGCGTGGGAGAGCTCTGCTAAAGGGTGCCTCCCTGGCAGGTGCCGCACGGAGCTGACTTTTGAGCTGACATGCATTATTCATGTCCCTTTTATCAGTCGTTACCCTTACTTTGTCCTCTGCTTGATTTTGGTTCCAGCTGCCAAATTCCCTGGTGTCTTTCAAGTATAGATGACAAAGTGATATTTGAGACACATTTGTAGTTATTTGACTTTTGCTAACAACTTCATCCATTTCAGCACTTTAATATTAATATTTCCTATGGTTAAATTACAGGAATTATTACAGTTGTTTTATCATCACAAAGAATACTCTAAATTCTTTCTGTTCCACTGGAGTTCTGAAATTATTTCGACATTTTTAAATCCCAAGAGTTATTTCTAAGATATGAGATACAATGGAAATGTTCGGTGGCTTCCTTCTGTCTTTTCTTTAGCTTTTCAGTTAGTGATAATATGCTTTACTAAGTAGTGCCCATTAGCTACATGTATATGCTATTGTAAAACATCTAAAGAGAGTACAGTCTACTATTGTAATCCTATCAGAGCAAAAATGTTTGGGATTTCCTTTGCAAAATGCCTTATAAAACCTGTATCATAAGAATTTTCTATCAACAGCAGAGAGGCTTTAAGTAACCCCCCCCAAAAAAACTTTTAACCCCTTTTTAAAATATAAAGACATGCAAATTTGCATTGCAATGCACAAAATGTAACCACAAAGAAAACATTTTCCAGGCAACTACAGAGGGACCAGAACTGGTTCCTCTTTGGACTTTCCCTGCCATGAAGGAATTCATTCAACATTGACAGAGCTGTGACACCTGTACTACCCGAAGACCTGCCCCCACAACTTTCCAAGTGAATCTTTGACCCATAGCTGTGTGTCAGCTGTAGTTAAACATACCACGTTAACTGCTGCTGCTTCTAAAGATTTAATACGCCCAGAGAAAATACCCATGGTATCCATTCCTCCTTCTGCTGCTTCCTAATCCCATTACAATTGCACTGCAATGTTGGAGTGGTTAATTGAGCAGTTACGGAGCATCAAGTACAGCAGAATGAATAGGCGACAGAGAGAGCCCAGGAGGGCTACGAAACAAAAACAGATTGAAGGAGACACTCTGAACTGTTATGGTTAATTAAGATTCATAAATATTTCAAATTTGGACTGTGACTCCAGTTCTGAGGAAAAGATTATCCCCAAATTAGGGGCTTTGAATCTTGAGCATTTTATTCCACTGTGACATCTGGTTGAAAGGGTGCATCAGTCCAAAACATCTGCAGACAAGGCGAGGGAACAAGGACCAAGGCACAGAAAACTCAGCAGTGCAGACTTGCGCTCCCCAAGCCACCAAGCCAGGAACTGCAGTCCCCAGTCAGGCTGACTTACATTGCTTTCTGCACACTGTCTCAGAGCTCCAGTGACAGGGTGGTGCTGGGAAAACCTGACCAGGCCAAACAGATGACAAGCACAGATTTCATAGCAGACGGTGGCAACTGGAGGTGTCAGGACAGATGAACACAAGAAAGAAGATCATGCCCAACTCAGGAAAGCGCTCTCAGGACAGAAGAATTTGGAGAACTTAGCCATGGCTGATTTTTGGCAATGAAGGAAAGTAACGTGTGGAAACAAAGCCAGGGATTGCTCCTTTTTTGAGAGGCTCCTGACCCATTCAGTTTGTGTGGGCTTTGCCAGGCTGTGCAGCAGCCACCTCCCGGCCAGATCCCACCAACTCTCCTGCTGGAGAACTGAATCTGTGGGGAGCAGAAAGGTGGGGTAAAGAGCAAATGAGATCTGGGAACTAAGAAAGTTCCTGGCATTAGCCACGATGGACAGCTTCTGCTTAGCAAACAAACAAAATCAAAATGAAATCAAAACCTTATTACACAAGAAAATATGTAATTAAATTATCTTGTTTCTTTCTTCAATCTACTGTCTACATTCCTCATATAACATTTGACACGTGGGCACTAAGTGAATTTAGCAACTAGACATCTCTGTTTATAGCTACAGCATTCCAGTCTGGCTATGTAAATAATACATCATAATACTGAAACGGTTGCAGCATTTAATACAACAGCATCATAAAACGCAACACAATTCTCTTCTGTGCGATCAGTCACGGGCAGGCAGGAAGGTGTTCAACAGCTACACAAAATGAGAATGTGTGACCACAGGCAGCACTGCCTAAGTAAATGAAACAGTCAAAAGTCATGTGCTGTGCCTGTTCCTGGAACAGTAGAGCTTCTTGTCAGACACTTACTCTCCTGCTTTTGCTGGTGTTTATAGACTTACCTGAACAGTCACATGTTTCTTTCAAGAAGATCACGGTGGGATCCAGCAGTCTGGTGTTCCTTTGCCTTGGGCTCCCAGTGAGTCTGATGTTAGAGACATGCTCCTTACATATATCAGGACCCTCACAAAAGGTAGCATTTTCTTTTTAAAATGAAATAATCAGAGCAAATTTTAGGAAAACTTTTACACCCTGCGAACCTTGGAAATTTAAACATTGTACCTCTGCTTATCAGGAGACTGGCAGGATCTGCCCCATAGCTTAAGGTATGTCCCAACTCTCATGATGAAGCTGGGCTGATGTGCAAGAAGGAATATGAGATTTATGGCTCGACAAGGAGCTTGCACAGAAGATAATACAGCTCTATAGCCTGTAATAAGCTCTGTGGGGCCCAAGTCCTCAACTGGGAGCATGGGGATGCAATGATTCTGACCTTTGCTCCCTAGTATGTTCATGAGCCAATTCTGAAATCATTAGATAAAAAGTGTTCTGAGAGCAAAGGCTCTAGGTCTTTGCCCTAAACACCTAATAACCGCCTGTTTGTCCCTCTTTTTTTTTCTGTCTCAAAGTGAGTAAATCTCTCTCACTGCTTTCTAAAGGACAGCTAACTTCAATATGTTGATAGAAGTGACAACTTCTAAGAAAAGATCAGTATACTTCCTCCTAAAGTAAAAGAAAAATAAAAAATGAAACAAATTCATAAATACAAAATAAAAAACAAAAGCATGCAATTAGTCCTTACAGCAGGTATAGAACTCCAGTCCTTATGACAAGATCTGAAAATACTTGAAAGGACAAACAAATATTTGTAGCTACAGTTTTTCTTAACATGCTGCTCAAAATGTTACCTTTGCCAGAAACTCAAGGAAGAATGCTAGGTGTAAAAAATGTCTCCTGAGTACATGCCGAAGTGTTTCTATCTGAACAGATGTCCTCCCTTTTCTATTATAAAGCAAACACACGCTTGCGTGACTCAATGCACGAACATGATAAACCTATTGGAAACTAAATAATTATGTTTTTCCTTTCTTATATTATTACATATGCCAAATAGATGATCATTTTGAATGCAATGCTTTATTAATCAAAGATGAGGTGGTTGCCTTTCTCAAAGTCATTAAAATTTAATGTATCCTACTGCTGATCACCTAGCATAGTTTGATGTTTTGTACTTTTCCTTACATATGGCAATTAGTTAGCCATTTGCTTATGCTATTTCCCCAAGAAAGTTATACACTGAGTTTTAAAGTAATAAAGATATGTGAGTGTATACATGAAAAGTTTCCTGCCTATGAGTGATCTTGCTTTGATGGATATATTAAATTAAGACATTTTGATGCTTACAGAGCTGTGCAGTCCAGAATTTCTCACATCACAGATATCCTCTTATCACTCTGGTAAAATGGTACCCACATAATACAGTGTGTACTTCAAACTCAACATGATACGGACACTAGAAACAGTTACCGGCATCATCTTCTCAACCCACTGAACAGCTCCAAAACATTCAAAGCTGTTATCAGGGCTACTAACCAGAAGTTTTCCTAACAGATATATACTCCAGTTTCTTTCACAGTATAAGGTATATTCAAAGAGCAGGTTTTAAAGGCATCTCAGAAATCTAGTGCAAGTGCTCCAGTACCAAATACAGCTCTTAACTCCAGTATTGTGCAGTTCTGCCCAGACACTCTTCAGCAAAAATACCTGTTGATGCCACATCAGATAGATCCTAAAACTTCCCTGCAAAACTAATCTGAATTTTTAGACCAAAAAAAGTGTTCTTCAGCTTTTATTATTTATCCTAAGTTGTTTAAAAGGAAAGGCAGGAATACAAGCTTTTGTAAACCTGCCACATCTAAATAATGACCTCTGAAATCCCATTGACAACAAATTGACCAAGCTGGGGTGATTAGAATGTATGAAAGATTTTTTTTTTCAACCTGCCTCTTGTGCCAGATGATCAGTAGCATGGTATTAGCACAGATACGTTGTATAACACCTGCAGCACCAAAAGGAATAAGAGCAGTAATTACCTCCACAGTATCAGCAGCAGGCTCCTTCTGCACATGCTCAAGAGGCAGATGCGCTGAGCTACGATGTGCTATTTCAACATAGCTGCTGTGCAAAGGAGCACAGCAATTTAAATTCTGCCAAATGCTCCGTTTTGAACAGTTAGTGATTTTTCACCATTGTTAAAGGCACCCTTATCCCTCTGTGACATACTTATGGAGAAACCAGCTCTTCTTTGGCTTGCAGCAATATTCAAAGCTGCACATAGAGGTGAGTCATGTAGTTACAGAAAGTAAGGACATGGGCTATGTCCCAGACACTATGATTAAAAGTCATCTTCCTACATCATCTTTGGACAAGCAGAGCGTTCCACCACACTGATGCAGAAACCCAGCTCTGATAGAAAAATGTAGTCATTCTTTTCCCATTTGTGTGGGTAGATTTTTTTTTTTTTTTTTTTTTTAATAAAATTATTAATACCTTGGTGAACATATTCTCTTCTCCAAAACTGCACTGTCTGGTTTAGAGTCTGCCTTAAAACTTAACCAGCTGTACGTGTTTGGGCAGAGCAGGCTTGGCCCAAGGAGTTAAAGCATCCCTTCTAGAAGGGCAAGTTAACTCAGACCGTTAAGGAAAATTATTGTCCAAAAGCCACTAAAATCGATACAATATTAGTTTACCCAACATAACCAAAGAGCCCTGGGGGAAAGCACCTGTACAGAGACCAGGACACGGGATGAAACAGTCAGATACAAACCAGGTGACAGGTCTTGTTTTCTTCTTGTGCCCTTCAAGATATTTGACAAAACAACTGTTATTGCTTCTGAAAGCTTGCTGAAGGTTAAGACGTAGCTATAGCTATTCTCAAATGCTGTTTTGGAATAATCCTATTTGCATCTACACCTTGAATATGCATAGGCCTTAAATTAACTTGCTGTCCATGCAGTTGGGAGTTTCAGCCTTCATGTTTTAGGAAGCACATGTGTCTCTGAGTCACCTACCCAGGATGCTGTGTCTCGAGTCAACCTAAGTATGATACCATGTCCCATTCAACATCGAGTACCATCTACCAGGCGCTACGCAGCTCTGCATGTAACATCTTTCTTTCTGAGTGAGTGACACATCTGAATTAAGAATTTCTTCTGGAGTCAGAGACCATAACACAGATTTGAAAGGGATCTCCTGGGCTCAGGGGCTCGGTGTGCTGCTATCACAATCTCAGCATGTCATCCTTCTCCTAAGGGTAAATTAAAAATTACAAGGAACATCTTTAAATGCTAAAACGTTTTCAGAATATTAAATCATTTTACTATAAATTGTTTCTGAGATGACTATAAATATAAACAAATAAAATTCACCTTGTTAGTAACTGAGTGTTAAAAGCCAAGAATTCACAAGCAATTTAATCTCTTAAATAACTTGAAAGGTTCCCCTATTAAATATTGAAAATATTGGAAAACCCTTCCAAATTATAACATCGCAGACCTTGTTAATTAGGATGGTAGAAGTAACACCCTCTATTTCCAAATTATCCTACTTTCCCTTTTCAGGCTGTGTAATTTATTATGGAGTGAATGAATAATTCATAGCTACTCCGAAACCTGGGCCAAGATTGCACAAAATCATTTCTGAACAACACCCTGAACTTTATGCCACTCCCCTGGCTTTATGTTCAGTGCCCCAGCATCTATCTATGTTTACTGGTTGGCACACTGCCCTCAAACCTGAAATCACCAGTATATGCACAGGAACCGGACTCAACATTCAGCAAAATAAGAATGTATAACACATGCCAAAAACCATGAACAAAACCACATGCTCCAAACTTTCAGAAGGAATTTCAGCTATTTTGTCAAATACCTTAAAGCATGTGAGAAAAATTTTGGTAAAATCAGTGAAAAACCAGTGAAAGATGTTCATTTAGAGTTTGTTTTGTGTTTTATTAAATAGGATGGTAACAGACATCTTGAGAAAAAAAAAAAAGAAAAAAAAAAAAGCTTTCATTTTCAGAAAAACAGCCACTGCCTAAAAAAAAAAAAAAGAAAAAAAGAAAAAATAATAATTTTAAAAAAAACAACACTCATACTCTGGCCACAGGAATGCACACACACCTGAATTTAGGAACTTAGGAAAAATGGCCAAGTCAAAGATGCTCAACATTCCCCATACCTCAGTCTCTAATGGGGTCCAGAAGAAGAACAGCGAAAAGGCGAAAATCTGTTGAAGAATTTAACTCATTAATCATAATGACACCAACAGCACGAGTTCTGCTGTGAGTCTAGAGAAATCTCCAATACACCACACATCTGATTCCCCACTGGGTGAAGTAGGTTAGATATCAATAGAGGAACAAAGACAGAAGACTAAAGGAATACAGATTCATTGTAGACAGCACTCTGAGATATGCAAGGTAGCTAATGTACATATTCACTGCTGTCTGTTTTTATTAATAATGTTTAACAGTCAGTGTGAACTAATTTTTCTCTTTTTCACACTCTAAAGCCCAGCAATAGAAAGCTGTAGCCATAGTAACACTGATGCTGTTATTAGGGAGAACAGCTCACATCCACTCAAAAAGAAGCATTTTTAAATTGAAACATCAGCACTGAAATAGCAAGGGTAGGGGCAAGGTATTTGCTACTGTGTTATAGAAGCAAACAAGTCCAAAAATAAATTAGATAGTTATGTCAAAGAGACAAAAAGGCAAAATAAATCACCTGGGACATCGTAGCCCTGCTGTCATCATCAGTCCATCCTTCACTGATTTCAGAAGGGCCAAGACTTGGTCCACAGCTTATCCATGGAGAGTTTTTGAGCAGCTGCTACCATGACTGTGTCTCCGAATAAAAGCAGAAGTACACTGAAAAAAAAATAAATAAATAAGCAAACATTTACAGCAATGCAAACTTTCTGTACCTCCACCCTGAACGCATTACAGCTAAGGGATCGGTGACACAGTTATGATCCCGAAGGCGAGGACAGCTTTAGCCTTTGTTGCAGACGGCAGTAGCAGATCCAGTGAGGAACTTTAATAAATCACTGAGTAAGAACAGCACGAGCAAAGATGAACAGAATTCTTCTCCCTCTGTGCAATCCCTTTGAAGGGCAGTACCTCCACATTCGGAATGTCGGCCAGCCAACTGCATTTTCTCACTTCATCACTGCAGTCTTAACAGCACTATAACCCCAATTATATAATGACAGCAGCATTAGGCAGTTTTTAGACACTCTGCGCTCCCTCAATGTGACCACATCCCATGGAGAAGCTGCAGAAGAGTGGCCCTGGAGACATGCTTAAGCTACAATTACAAAATTTCTCACAACAATCTCATAACTTAAGTGCTTTCTTAAACCAAGGAAAGATCAGAACTGGCAGCAACAGGTAATGCTACCACCCACAGAAAGCAGCTCGAGCTGGTGAGAGACAGAGGCACAGACTCATTTTGCAGCCTCACAGTGATGCCAGGGACCCAATGGGAGCAGGTCTGGGAGATGACCCACGCCTGACATGCCCCACGCAGCCACAGTCTGAGCCCTATTTTCCAGTGCCACCATTACAGACAGAACACAGCTCCCATCCTTATTTAGCAAGGCTTTTTAATCAGCAAAGCCAAAATCAAATAGCAAAGCCCAGAACACCTGCAGTGACGCCCGGCATGGTAATGGCTTTCCCCTGCCTTTATTACAGTGTTCCCGAGAATATGCCCTGATTTCTTTTAAAACAGTTCCTTTGCATATTCCCTGCTGGGGCAAATGGTAGCACTATAAGTGTCTCGAAAAAGCATTTAATTTAGATTTAATAGGGTAGTAAAAATATCTACGGGTTCTAAAAGAACACTCACAGCAATTTAATGAGTACACAGGATAAATCTGGGCAGGTACTATCCCAGAAACACCACACAGTGCCGGTTTTAAAGTTCATTATCCTAGGAGATTTACTTGCTTACTTTACATTTGTGATTAAATTTGCAATAAAAGTTGCAACCCAGCTGAACCTCAAACCCCTGTTTTTCACCATGAGTTAGCAAACACAAAAGCAGAAAAAACACCAGTGCTTCATCAACTTGTACTCATTGTGGGCCCTTACTGAATATAGGCCCCTAGAAGCTCATGCGCTGCTAACAGTTGAGCTACTGCTTCTTACTTACCAAATTCACTTACAGGTGCTGCCTCATTGAGGATGTGCTTTAATCATCAGTCCAGCCACGCAAAACCTACCAGTGTCCCTACTTCTCCCTCTCTACCTACTTACTCCACCCTTGGCCCTTTTTTTGTCCTAACAGCATTCTTCTCTTTTAACCTGTCGGCAGCGATCATCCCTCTGTGTCTGTTCCTGACTTTGTTCACATTTTGAGCTCTCTTCAGTCCGTTTTTGATCCCGCTACTTCTGGGCCTTATCCTGCAACTGCCCTGCATGCAGGGCTACAGAAAGCCTGCCCTCTTCCCTGCAACAGTCCTGAGCAAACCGGAGCAGTCACAAAGCCCTTCCGTAGCTGTGCAGACAAAAAAAAAAAAAAAAAAAATTGTTTCTGTCTGAACTGCCCCCAGCCTCAGTCACCAAAGGAAAAAGAACAGGTGGCACACTGTGAAAAGATGCCTTGGCAGTGGCAGACAGATGGCCTCGTGGTTAAACTGCAACGGTCTGGGACCTGGGGCTGGCTGCTGCTATTATCCATTTAGAGCCAGATGCTGCCACTCGTCCTGCACTGGATCCCGTTCTGGGCTGTAAGTACCTAACGGCCTCTTGTGCAGAAGACTCCTTGGTGACTTGCCCAAGAACCGTCTGTGTCTGCTCGCTTCTCTGCAAGCATGTTTGAGATTGCACTAGTTAAGGTGGGAGCCTTCGGTGGGACTGCACTCCTGCCTTCGCGTGACATGACGAAGCCCCCCGTCCTGCGGCTCCTTCCAGCAAGGCAGCAAGGGGCTGCCACCAACACCAGCCCGCGGGCAGCCAGGGCCCGCTCCTGCTTTGGGGCCACATGGGAGGCTGACGGCTCCTTTCTCTCTGCAACATCTCGAGAAACAGCTAATAAATGCATCGAGGGCCTGGTTTGGGAAGATGGGCTTTGAAACATACACCTTAGCCACTCGACTGCTTTGTCTATGAAGTTCAATTAGCAGTACCTACTTCAGAGCAACTGGGGAAAGGAGCATTTATAATTCATCTATATCCTGCACTGTAAGGTATTCAGAAAAAAGGCACCCTAAGTGCACAGCATTACTATTAATAGTGTGTTTTTGCATTGGCTCATAAATACCTGCCCTGCTTCTCCTCTCTCTTTTCCTCCATTTTGGGGGAAATTACCATATTTAAAAAAAAAATGCTAATTGGATGAAACCTTAGGAAGGAAATGTTCAACCAACCTTTGAAAATATGATTTTTTTTAATGATTGAGTATGTTTATTTCAGGCAGTAGTACATGTAAACTAGGAGAAAATGGGAATATAAAAATATGTAGGATGTCTACGACATAATGGTTCCTTGCAGGAGTAGAAACAATAAATATTTAATAAAAATGCAAATATAAAGCCATCTGGGGTACAACTTCTGCCATAATTTCACAGGGAGGGACCAAGTGCAGCTGGGTTAACGTCCTGAACTTCCATCAAGAGCAGGGCCTTCAGCAATTCATTCCCTGGCACCTAGAAAAGACCAAGCTGAATGATTCACGTTTTGGCAATCTTTGGCAGTCCACATTCATCATTCCAACCCAAGAAATGCAGTTGCTGCGTTTGTCCTAGCTGGTGTTACTCGACAAGCCCTCCTGATGCACAAAATGGAACAGCAGGATGGGGCCCGCTCTCACCGGGCCGGCTTCCCTCCCTGGCCCACGCGGGACGGGCAGGAAAGCATTTTTCTGCAGGAAGAGGAGCCTGGTGCAGGGCAGGGGACATAAGCAGGGACAGCATTCGTTTGTTAGCGCAGGCTCAGGCAGCAGCCGGGGAGGAGCTGTGACAGTGGATGAAGGGACCTGAAGCCTACTCATGGTATGTTTTATTTTCTTATCTCTTCGGTGTCTTTCAAGACAGGTGATCCAAATGAATGAGCTCTCTGTAAAAATTAAATACCAAACCCTATTTAACTGATCATATCATTGAGCAGCTAACAGGAAGCATAAATCACCTTACTATCTGCTTTCATTGTGAACAAAGGCTTTTTCTAGACCTGTTTTTTAATTCAAAGAGATAGTTCAGGTGCAGAAATCTCACATGAAGCACAGGTTATGACTTGCACTGGGCTTGTGAATGATGCCTGGTCTCAGAGGCTGCAGGTATCACCTTTTAGAAATGAAGATTAATAGGATTTAATTTGGTAGGCAAAAACTAGAGCCATTAGCTTCTGGTCAGACCTGCTCATGAGCACAGACTTAAAATGAAAAGAGTGATTTAAACACAGCCAGCCGGGAGCACTGCAGGCTGCTTATCAGCACACCGACCGCTTGCCTGAGCCAGTGTCATGGGGAGCGAAGGTGTGCACGGTTCATCTGCATGCACACAGCTGCTACAGGGCACGGCAGACCTGCTGCTTTGCTTTCTCCCCAGCAATGCCTGGAAAAACTCAGGGACAAAATTCAATCTCCAAAAATTCATGGCACTGCAGCTCTGCCAGAGTGCCGTGGGCTCTCCAAGTTATACTGTGGGTTATCCTGTGTGGAAGCCTGGCACGTTTATGTCTATCTCCCAAAACTCCAGCAGTACTACCTGAAATAAGGTAGCCATAAAGCAAAAGAAACCTGTATCAGGACCTAATGATGCTTTCCTTATTTATCCTCAGATCCTCCATTAGCATGGAAAATAACAGGAAGTGCCCAAATTTATGGTTGTGGCAACCTCCCAGGACAAAGGTGCTCTACAGTGGCAGTGAGACTGCCAGAGCCCAAACCGGTTGTCAGCTTGTGAGATGTCACAGGAGGCAGAGATCTTGCCCTGATTCTTGCAGCTGAGACTTGGGCCTTTGTAGTACACAGTCAGCTCTGAAAAGTGACACAGTTAACACAAGGCTTTTCTGTCAGTGCTTCGGAAAGAAAAGGTGACTTCTCTGACCACCTTGGAAAGAAAAGGTGACTTCTCTGATCACCAGCTCTGCAACCTCAGCGCGACAGCTGAAAGAAAGGCTGTGATGTTTCTGACTTTCACATCACTGACAGCAACACAATGCAGTGTCTAAGACTTTGCCTGATAGCCACAACATCTAACCTAGGCTTGGGAGACTGATGTCCTTGGAACTCTTCCAGTGGGAGAGCATCCTGCTGTCTGCAGAGAGGGAACGTCTTCTCCAGGAGGTAACTTGAGCTCCGTTATCCCTTGCTCTAGGTCCGCTGCTGGCAGAGCATTCCTCTGGCACAGACTGCGGAGGGGCAGTCCTGCATCACAGCCTCCACACAACCAGTTTTTGCTTGGGAAGTGTGTTCCTGGCAGACTGCTTAAATGCCAGGGTCTGAACAACCCCAGAGGATGCTCCTGCAATTTGAGTTTGCAGGGGCAGAAGGGGGAAACAACACAGGTGTCTGACAGTCTTGTTAGCACAGACTGAACCAGCATTAATGGGACCATAACAGCTGCAATGTCAAGCACCAAACATCTACAAAATCCTTTTGCAAGCATCCTGGGAAAATCACTGCTATCTTACTCATCTTCAGCACTTGGTGACAAGTTCAACAGAAACACCACCACTTCCTTCACCGTGTCAGATTTTAAAAGACATACAAGATGTCTTGTGGTGCTAGCCCACGGAATGTCCCCATTCCTCTGTGGCCATACGTCATGCTTTGCCCTTTGAGCACATTCCCATTAGAGTCTGTTACGAGGGCTCTGAGCAGCAGCACAGCACAGAACCAGACACCTTCCATCGGGGCAAAATACACTTAACGCTCTGCTCTTGCTTCTCCGACACAGTGAAAGTCAGGGCGCCAGTCAAAGACAACCCCTTGCCACCTTTCTGCTTCTCTTTTCTACTTCTGTTCTTCAGCCCCGCACCATGGCTTTGCTCTTCGTACAGCTGGAGGAAGGCAGATTCTCTGCAGGTTCCTGCAGTGCAGTGGTACTCAAGCCCACCTCTTCTCTTCCTGGGCATGCCGTAACCTAGACACAGCAGCAGGACAGAAGCCTACGCAGCCCGGGCAGGCACTCCTGCCAGCGGCAGTTTGCTGCCACTGCAATTCCTTTGTACCTCTGCAACAGTGCAGTGAAATAACTGTGCCACAAAGAGGTGTACTTGCATTTCAGCCCACCTCTGTTGACATCCCAGCTTTGATAGCACAACAGCAGGTTTTAATGGTCTGTCATTAAATGTCAGCAGTTTGCTCTTCCTCTTGATCATTGCCCAGTACATAATAATGTTTTCTTTCTATTTACTTCGATTTTAAATATTCTATGTGGGATTTGTTTTAAAAACTTTTATCTGCAAGTAGCTTCCCACAAGGCCAAACTTTTCTTTTGAGAAGGATTTGGTAACAAGTTGAGTGGGCTGGCTGATTCCCAACCAATTATTTATTCAGTGAAACTTCTTCTGTTTATGAGCAGACTGCAAAGTCCTCAGGTCTGTTTCTCACTCAGAATTATTCATGGGTTTTCTCAGTGACAGATAGTTGGTCTGCAAAATGTGTTTTTCACAATTTTTCACCCAGAGAAAGCTCAGTCACTCAGGGAACTGGGAACGTGACAATCCGTACAACAAGAAATACAACACTGCATTGCACTTGTTATGGTGACACAACGCAATACACTGTCACGTAAAAATACCTAAGGATGCTCAGATCCCAGAAGAAATGTTTTTATTATTATTATTATTATTTACCTTTTATCTGGACAACTTAGTATTTCCATTAAGGGAAATCAGCAGGTCTGCTTCTAGGACCAGCTGTGCTCAGGCCCCTTCAGGATCCTGCCCTCCTTTTCAGATGTCCAGCCTACTTTAAGGTGCTCAAACAGCTTGGCAGGGAACGAATTGTGCTTCGCAGACATAACCTGTGTAACCAAAATGAAGAGACTGCCAAGAGGCAAGAAACCCAGCCAGAAGCGATCAGATGCTATCAGGTTCTCTGCAAACGAGCTACGAAGCAATATGCCTCCAGGGATGGGGGAGAAGGAAGCAAAACAGAGACGTGTATGTACTATAATGCACAATGAATCTGTATGTAGTACAAGACACTACAGATGGAGCATTTTCATCCATCCTGAGGACTAAATAGTCCTCATCAGCAACTTCAAGCTAAGAGCAGAGAGAACTAGGCATGGAACACTGTACTCTATTTTCCCGGGCTAAAAATGTCAAATATTAGCAGGAAATTGGAACAGAATACACATTTGGGTGACAAAAATCTTGATTAGTGCTGGCAAAAATTTTGGAATCAGTAATATCCTTTCATCTGGAGCTACAGGGATCAAAGAGGTTAAAATCAGAGGTTAGCACTTGACATTACAGATGATACAACCTATTTGTTGCAGCTCATTGACTTTACTTCTAAAGGTATCTACAGATGGAGACATTTACTTGGCTAGGAAAAAGCAGCCTATACAGGCTGTATCCCATTCTCTTGAGCCTTGCCTAAATGAGAACTGCCTTTAGTTCATTCAAAGCAATTAAGACAAAATAGTGAAAAATTCGAGCAGAAATGTTCACTTACTAGAAAATATATTATTAAGCACTGTAAACAGCTTATGCACAGATTATAACAGGTGCAGATACACAGCTCTATAGTAGCTGGCAAGAAATAGCAAACACAAATAGAAAAACACAATGTATGTTTCTGATATGTTTAAAAACAAAGGATGTGTCAAAAGACCCACCCAATACATATTGGGTGCACATAATTTGAGGTCTGCATAGATCAGATACTTATGTAGTGATAACAGGATCCTCCAAGTAACACACTATGAGCTAAAAAACCACCATGTGTTGGCATCTTCTTACCAATTCTCCCCGAGGTCAGGATACTGAGTAGCAAATATGCTATATTTTTGTTTTTTAAACAATTTCTATAAGTCTAATCTGTTTTTAAACTGATATATGCTGACCTAAATTATTATTATTTTTTTCCCCTAAAATCTCTGTCATCAACTTGTTCTAGGACACTTCTTGTGTCTTTAGGTTTATACAGCTAATGCCCAAACCCCAAGCCAAAAGATACCTGACACACATTTTTTGCCCGTGGAGGGTGATTAACTATCAAGGGCAGAGCAGATTTCTTCTCCAGAGGCAGTCTCTGATTCAAGACTTGATGCTTTCTTCAGACACGTCATCTCACTAACCACAAACATGCAATACACGCTTCTTTTCCATGAAAATATACACTGAGATCCCTGCCCCAGTGAAGCCCATTGGCAATCTGCCATATATGCCATCAAGGCAATGATTTTTCTCTTGTTTTTATCGTAAGCACACCTGAGTAGTGGTCATAAACCACATCATCCTTGATATGATGCCACTTAGACAAATTTATCCTGCAAGTTTTTATTTGTCAAGAATAAACATTTTGAGGGTTCCTTCTTATAAACTGTTATTTCACCAAGCTATATATTTACACAGACATAATTTGCCAGTCCCTTTGTTCACTCAACAGCATCCAATTATCCCCTGAACTCCTTCACAGAACACTTTAATTTCCCACTTTGGCAATTCCTGCTGTATTACAGCTAACCTTTACGTTCAGGCTTCCCCTCCGATCTGTTAATAGCTCTGGCCTTTAGGAGCTGCAGAGCAGCCAGCAATTCCCACCGAGCCCTTACAGCATGGCTCTAGGGCCTTCCTCCCTCACCGCACAAATCGCCTTCCTCACCTGTTGTCTGCTACAGCCCTGTCTTTCCTAGCGCAAGATATTTTCCCCCATTTTGACCAGTATTTTCTCATTCAGGCAAGATATGTTTGAGTCATATTTGTTGCTGCTTCATGCATTCCATCGACCTTTACATTTTCTTTCCTCCAAATTATAGGCTATAGTAATACATACCCTGAAACCATGCATTAACATCCAGTCTATTTTTATTTTGCATAAATACAAGCACTGACTTGGAATTCCTCCTGCTTCAGCAACAGGGGAGGAGGGAGAGAGAGAATGATTCTGTGATGAATGTTGCCCCAGCTATGCTCCTCCAGAAGGTGACTTCTGCCACTTACAGCATTGGGCCAATGCTGACTGCTTTTAAAACATCCCTGATTTTTCTTCCCTGTCCTTCATGCAACTGTAACTAGATGCAGGCTGATTTCCAAATATCTTAATTGAGTAGACCCTGAGAAAACAAGAAACACGTCAGATTGATCACTATTTCAAGAACAAAAATAGAAAGCAGGCACCTGCACTAGGATAGGGGTCTTCCATCTCTCTGAGGTGTCACTGGGTGTTGAAATTTCCCTTAACAAACAGCTTCATCTTTAAGTAGTAACCCACTTTTTAAAATCCTCTTCGAGTGTCCTCAGACTCTTTTTAAAATGTCTCTCTCAGACCTCCCTACTTAAACAGCACTTGTTTGAAGCCAGCTGCCATCGAGGTAACGTAAAGCAACAGCCTATATGCTAAATGCGAGGGTACCCTCTAGTGGTGACACTGATGGATCTTCTCCACGGGACACAGCCCACTGGAAGAGGGACCCAACAGGGCTCTTCTATGTTAAACGCAATCTAAAATGCAGGCATTTGCTCTTTGTGCAGCCTTTTCCTTTTCTTCTTGCACCGTTTTCACTGACCTTCTTCCCTGCTTGCTTCCTCTTCACCTCCTGATTTCTTTTTCATCCCCCAGCATCCACCCAGAAATCCAAACCCTAACTCTCCTTAAGCTTGACAGCGGGTTTCACAAATCAGTGTTCATTTGGAAACATCAAGAAGAGTGCCTTTATACCAAACCAGAATCCTTTGGCACTCGAGTCTGATGCCAGTTTTGCCAAAACATCAGCATTTTGTTCAATTTTCACTGGTGCAGATTAACTAATTAATTAGCAGGAGGAACACACACAAATCTGGCACAAGTGAGAGGTGGCAGTAGTCGTCCCACTTATTCAGCGTAGTTGGTAATTCAATTATTATTAATATAATTAATTAAGCCCTGGTAGGATGGGTTTGGCTCTGTTCTCAGATTTGTGAAAATCTTGCAGCCATCTTCAGGAAGATTCACGCCTCCATGCTTGTGTGCAAGTACAGGAATATACAAGGCCTGTCAGGCACTATTTTTGCTCTCTGCCATCCCGCAATTTGTTGGCACGTAATCAAAGGAGCAGATTTTATTCCACACGGTGCTACAGAATAGCAAGAGGTAGTGCACGGTCATCACAGACAAGACCAAACAGAGCCAAGGGAGGAAGAAATCCACTTCTGTTCTTTACCTAGTTCCACCTTTTCCTGCCAGTGAAAGAGCTCAACAATAATTTGACAAGGCTTCTTTGGGGCAATAAAGGCCAGACCACATGCAAATCAAGATCGAAATCTCCTAGGTGGCATGGGTGCGCTCCCAGGGAAGGGCACTGCAGCGCAAAAGGAGAACACGGCAGTACGTAGGAGAGCAAGAAGGACGCTGGTGCAACAAGCCTTCGCAGGCAGCACAACTTCAGGCTGCCCCTACACCTCAGATATGCCAAACCACATCACCTGGCAATCTTTGTTTTGTGAAGGTGCTCAGAAAATGTCCTGGGAACCATGACAGTCTGGGTATTTGTAGTCCTGCCAGCTGTCTCTTAGTGGTTTCATGCTTTTGCTGCCAATCCAGACTGTCAACAGAAAATATATTTGTTATAACCTAGAGCTGGTTTTCAAGCCACTGAATGACTTGAAGTCAACTGAATGAATTATGAAGTCTGGTGTGAAGCTTCACTTTTCTTACTCGCAACTAACCGATAGAGTATCTCAAGATATTCTGGTTACAGCAGCCACAGAAATGGACACTAGCTGTCATCCCATAAAAAGCTGTGTAACGTAGGAGGAAGACTGTGATGGAGTCAGTTTAAATAACACGTTTGGTGTCATTCTCCAGCAAGTTGCAAAACCCCCTAAGAACTGTGATTCCTTTTACTTCTGATAGCTTAGGAAAACCAAAGTCCAGAAGCTACTTGTGACTGGGTATACTGGAATAATTTGCCAGTGGCAAATCATATATTGACGATATTAGTGCTTTGGTCTGATTTAAGCCTTCCAACTTCTGCTAGGGAAGGATCTGCTGATATTGTAAACACCACGATATTGATCTGTGTCTCAGCTGTGGACCAGCAGGAGCTCCCCATTCCAGCAGCCCCTCCAGCTCACCGGCGGCTCTGGGGGGAACAGCTGTTGCCCCAGCAAGCGCTACCAGCATGCCCGAGGCTGGTGCGAGCAGGGACCTGCCCAACAGCGCTGCTCGATCCACGCCGGCTTCCTCATCTCTGCCAATGTTCAGCTACGACTTAGGCCTTGCTGGCACAACGATGTTCCCTTTGCTGACACTTCTGAGGGACTCAGTCAATGAGCTCAGACTTCACTTCTGATTATTTCCAGGTCCTCTGGCTTCTCTGGGACTATTTTCAATTTATGTAATTGTTACCATTACGTGTTAGTCCTGGCAGTATAATGTTCTTTTTTTCTCAGTGCTTCATAGGTGTCTTTAAAATGCAGGGCAGAGGAGAAACACAGTCTGGATATCTATGTTCTTTTGTTTCAGGGCTCTTCTGGAAAACCTCCTTATTGCTGGTCTTTTGTGACCGTGTGCAGTGAGTAAAATGCAGCATCATTTTTAATATAACATCAATAAATATTTTAGCAGTAATTCCTTATTGCAAGCCTTAAAAAAATGAAGCTACCTCTATCACATCAGTTTTTAAGTAAAGTCCATAAGTAAATGCCTTTGATAACAGGGTTTTATGGTGCAAGCCAAGAAGATATTATTTATAAACAGAGATATGGAAATTATTTATTACTGTCACTGGAAAATGTTACACAACCCTTTTTGCATTCTTCGTACCATCTCAGAACAAGCACAGTTTTCCTTTGCCTCCTGCAAGGCAATCTCACGCGGTAGACATGCTGAGTTATGAGCCCAAACGGACATCAATCACAGTGGAATTCCACCACTCTTGAGCTTGAAGGCGGGTAAGGTGGTAAAAAGAGAGAAAAAAGAAACAGAGTATAAGTGACAAATGTTATATGGGTAACATTAAAATTGCTAATACATATCTTGTTATAGCTCAACATCAGCAGGACTGGCAGAACCATCCTCTTTAAAAAAAAAAAAAAAAAAAAAAAAAAGTGTTTATGCTTAATAATTCTCATTCATTAATGCCAAGGAGCTTGAAACTGTTCCCAGTACCCAGCACAGCATTGTTGGCAAAGCAGCTTTCAATCCTGTGAAAATTTTCTATTTCTGTAAGGCAGCTTAATCATTATTAATGCACTTCTTGTTCACTGAAAGGCAGTAATCACCAGAACGACACTTGGTATTTATACGGAGAGACGTATGTAATTCCATCAGAAACGCACTGCACTTCAGTATTCAGGACAGCATAGCTAACGGCTTCCAAAGATTGCCCATTTCACACAAGTATCTGTCTTCTAGAGCCTTCTAACTAATCTGTACATGTCTGGGTTGAGTTTAAGGAGATCCTATTTTTATTACTAAATGAGTAAAAGCCCCACTTTCTCAGCAGAACACTACCCACCAATACAGTTATTTCATTAAATGAAACGTTCAACTTAAGGAAATTCTCAGGTAAGACCTAATTTCTATCAATTAAGGGCAGGCACCCAGGTTCAAAGCTAGAAAAACCAAACCCACAGCACTCGGACTAACTTGAAACAGAATTTCAGCTCCTGTTAAGTCCCTGTGAAGCTGACGCTGTAATCCACACCTATGAACTTAAGTGGTATGACCCCATGTCTCTGCGGCAGAGCTGACAGGGTGCTGGGCCAGCCAGCCCTGCACTACCACAGAACGTGGGCTTTGCAGCACGCTCGTGGCATTTACACCCTGGCTCTCACCTAGGCACCAGCACCCCCAGAAAGGAAAAGGAGCAAGCTGGGAAGGTTTTGAGATCGATCCATGTGGCACCCAAATTGTCACCAGTGGCCAAGCAGGGCCAGGGACTCTGGGGACTAGTCTGCACAGGAAGAAGTGGCTGAAATGCTGAAATTTAGCAGGTAGTGCCTTCCTAGGTCTGGGCAGAGATGTCTTAACACAATCACAGTTGGGTCTCTCAAAGCCTTTTTATTTTTTTCCCCTCCAGAAACCAAGTGTTTCTTTCTAAAGGCAGCTACCACTGCCTCCCTGATCTGTAACAGTTCTGCGACAAGGCTACCATGAAGTGTCAAGAAATGAAGTTCATAAATCCCTTCCCAGTTCAAGAGGTTTCAAAGCTATTATTTCACCTCCAAGGAAGAAGTCCGAAAGGCACCTGCATGAACAAAGTGGGAAGAGGGGATTCAGAGCAGAGAAATACACTTCAGCTTGCAAAAACAGAAGAAAAAGAAGCCACGTGCAAACCACCTGAAGGGTAGAGCCTGTGTGTGAAGGGTTTGCTAACTCCACCATTAGGACTTTCTCCTAGGAAAAGAATCTGTCTTCACTAGCAAGCTAGCACTGGATCAAATCAACCAGCCCTTGGAGGCAGCATTGGAGCCTGTGCTCCCTGCCAGACGGCCCAGCAAGGCATGGGGCTAGCCAGAGCTCCCGCTGCTTTCAGCAGCCATGCTGTGCCTCAGGGAAACCCAGAGCACCGTGATGGGGCACACAGGAGCAGGGGGTACTTGTAGCAGGCAGCACCTGAATGTATCACAAACCAGTGCTTTGCATTGCTCGCAGAAACATTTGGTGCGAAGAGACACATCCAGACTGCTCCATGTACCCCCAGACCACCAGAAAGCTAAGGGCCTCATTTTGTGCATTGTTTTTTTATTATTACTATTTTTATTGGCCAGCACAGAATGAAGTGTGAGGAGTTTGATAAATGCAAAGACCGTGGTGCCATGGTTACCAGTGACACTACACTCCTGACTGAGCAAACCAGCAAGAATGATTTCTGTATAAACAGAATTACTCAATTATGTTAGCTGGGTGTCTATAAAATGTGATGCAATTGGATTTCACAGATGCAGGATGCGGTCTGTGTTTGCTCTGGCTGCGTGCAGACTCTTCAATAAATACTCCTCCGCTCCGCTCAGTGGTCACACTTCTTTATGCCCAGCCTCACCTCTCACACCAGCTTTGCACTGGCAGGCAGACAAGGGACTGACACCGAGCTGGCTGCCATTGTGCCTTTGCTCCTGACTCCTCTCCATGTTGTTTCAGGCAAAATAAAATGTACCAAAATAGATTAATTTTCCTTCTCTAATGGAAAAATACGTATTTACCTTGAATGACATCATAAAGACCAATCAAAGCACTGGGATTCTGCAAAACAGGCTCATTTCTGTCTCGGAAACAAAAGCCATGGCATGATACTGGTTGCAGCTTATCTGGCTGCACTGTGAGCCAGAAGGAGGGCAAACTTCAAGGCTAGGGCAGGTTGCTGCAGACCCAAGTTCACAGCCCTGTTCAGCTCTCAGCCAAGCTCACTGAAATGTTTTTCCACTGGTTTGTAATGTGAAGCACGTTGCATCATCTTACTATGTCTCTCTTTTCACAGCCGCAATGTGGGAACAACATAATCATCTTTCTCACAGAGGTCAGGGGTCTGCTGGTAAGCAGCATGGTGATAGCCAGTTATTTCTACTTATGAGACACAAAGTTAAGTCCGAGGACAGCAATTTTGAATGCAAGCATGTGAAGGATAACACTTTTTTCTGGAAGCAGGAGGAAGAGGAATTGGCCACATCCCTGCACCTCCCAGCTCAGCACTCTGCAGCTGCAGCTTGCGGAGGCAGGCGGTCAGCTTGGATGTTCAGGGTTTCTCACCAATGTCACGAACCCAGGAATGAGAATCCCAGAGCCTGAACCATTCCTTGCCAGGTACAAAGGCTTCTTTCACCAAATGTGGCAGCAATCCCTGGAGCAATGGTCAAGAGACAAAAGGACATTGATAGAAATCCCCACGGGCTCTAAGGGCTCAGCAAGATCCCGCTGTGACCTGAGCACTTGCTCTTGTTTGGGATGCGGGGTGATACAAAGGGAGACTAAACCATTCGTGCTAACTTGAGCATTATGCAGCAGCATGAAGCACTGACTGAAGGCAGGAATATAACCGAGATCAGCATAATTTCCAGCCTCAGGGCAACACGCTGACGTCTGACTCTGTCTCTCAGCCAAAATTTACAGTGGAGGGGCTGCGCCCTGTCCTGAAAAGGAGGTGGTTACCTACTGTGTGTGGGGGGTACAACCAGACTGCACGCACCTGGGAGCATCTGCAGGTCCACTGCGTGGCATCCACAGGAAAGGTCCGGTACAGAACTATACTGGGGATGGCAGAAGGTGCATTGGACAGATCTCCTCACTTTGTGTCAGAAGCACAATGGCTATGTATCACACCCAAACGGCAGAACTGCTGCGAGGACTTACCGATGGTTGCTGTTACCCAGTACTCCAGTGATGTGGATTTTATATTCATAAAATAAATCAAAAATGGGCCTTAATCCCTTCTTCATGCCAACATGGCATTGCAAGTTAGAGGAGCTACACCCATCAACAGCTTGTCACCAGCAGTCAAGCAGATGACTTCTCCAAGACTGTGGGGTGACTTCATTGTCAAGTATTTTTGCTGGCATGCTGAAATGGAAAGACTGTTCACATTTTATAGCTTTGTCTTCCCTTGTACACTGATAGAGGCTTAGAAGACTTAACCTTTACTAGAGCGATACTGCGGGGGTAGGAGTGAGGAAATAGCATTTAAATTTGGGGGATAGGGGGAAGAACACACAAAACTTTGATAATAAATTGCAAGAGCTTTCTTCTTCTGAGTTTCTGCCTTAGAAAAGTAATCCTTGATGATCTGAGACTAACCCAAATGGAGGCTAATCCAAATATAGCCGATAAGTATCACTCAGTAAGTTTTATAAATAGTGCTTTTTCATATCTCAATTCACATCTCTATGATCCTTATCCCTTAAAAGCCTTTGATCAATAGTATGAAAGGAAACGTGTGGAACCCCCATCTTCCCCTGTGCTACCTTCAGCCACTTCACTGTCAGATCGCCACTGCAGACAATGCTTCCTAACCTTCAGAGGCTGGTCATGGATTCTGGAAACAGGTTACGGTATCCCTCCCCCTGCCACTGCTACACAGGATTTATGAGTACTTCAGAGATCCCTGACCTGAATTCTTTTGAGCAAATCAAGCAAAACATCTCAGCATGTGCACACACAGGGGCATAGACTAAATGGGGCTCACAGACAATCACATTCCTGGATTTGATCCATGACTGATGAAAATGCTGTTGTAGGACTAGTACACAACAGCACCCATGGAAAGTTGAAAAGAGATACTATTTCATAATATTAGTTTAGTAACTCTAATGTTTTTGTAACTTTGCTCAAAAATTATCAGTATTTACTTATTTAGACTACTAAGAAAAAGTCTCACAAAAACTGTATGCAAAAGCTTATTAAAAGCCGAGTACATTTCAAGAAGACTTTGCATGGGCCACCTAAGAGTAGGTGGGCGTTACAGAAAGAGGTGCAGCCTGACAGTGAAAGGATTTTGTATCAGGCACTGTTCATTTAGCCACTTTCTCCAGTCTCCTTCATGCTATTATGCTAGCTTTGCAGATGAAAACGAAACTATGATTAAACTAAATCAAAACTGGAGAACACTAATTCTCAACTAAACAGGTTTGCTAGTTAAGGGACAGCCTACAGCCCTTCTTCTCGTGATTCCTTAATCAGCTTTACCATTCAGCTTCATTAGTAAATATAAATACACCTGCTTATTCTTCCCTTCTCTTCCCCACAGTCGCAGCAAACACCTCTGTGTTCCCCTCATCCTGGGACAGCCGGATACAGTAAATGTTAACAATTTATTCTGTGATTTTTTGAGAAAACCATGTTTGTCACATTTTCTGAAGTTTGCTTTTGCCAATGACAGGTGAGGCAGAGTAAGCAAGAGGGGTAGTGGTGTGCTGGTCCACCAGTAAGCTGAGGCACTGGGCAAACTTGTCACTGTACTCAGCTTTTCTTCTTTGACAGAAGTTGTAAGGAAGGTAGCCAGGGAAAGGTGCACATTTTGTGTCCCATGTCCTTCCAACACAACCCATATGCAAGACCACAATGGGATTAGCCCCTTCAACTGAGATAAGTTCTCAAATGAATATCTAGAAACAATTTTAACCTAACACATTAGATCTGGAATATATTCACAGATTATCCTCTCGGACTCAAAAATCAGAGCTATTTTTTCCTCAAGTGTTTTGCTCTGCCCTGTATTGCTTTCCTTTCCGGTCCCTGCTTCCCCAGCCCCAGCAAAGGCATGCTGAGTGCTCCCTGTTGGTACCTGCACAACAGCTGCCTCTGTCACAGCCACCGCGCTGCCCCCATCCCGTGGGCTGTCTTACAGAAGGCTGATCCAGCCACGAGACTGGGTGACCACATGGCTGGGGAACACAAACACAGGTGCAGGAGACCTTCCTGTGTTCATATTAAACATTACCAACACCCAAAGTAGACAACAACAGCAGGCAGTAAGGGCATTTTCTCTTTCTTAGGGCAGAGCACAGACAGCAAGGTCTGGAGTGCGAGGAGGGCATGTGCCTGCCCTTCAGCTCCAAGCTCAGAGGCCTTGGTAGCCCTGCTGGTGATTTCTGACGCAACCCCTAACGCAGAGAGCTGACAAGCACTTGGCATCTTCCCGACAAGTCAGAAAGATGGCAAGAAAAGGATTACTAAGCGTGCCAAAAAAGACGGCTCAATCGAAAAATCCTCCTCTGACGAAGCAGGCAGCCTGTCATCAGGATTAGCACCCTGACCATGATGACTTTGGATGGTCCAAATGAGTCGAAAAACACTTCTTCACCTCATTTGTAGCATGCATCAAAAGAAGCTAATTTTAACACACTAAATACCTATTAACATGGACTCATATAAAGAGGTGCCTATGGAAATGTATTTAGGAAAGTACACACAATGTTTTACTTTCTGAATGCTAAAAAAGAGTATGTGTACGCGTACACAGATTTGTCCATATTTACAACCTTCTTGTTTTCTAACTATCCATCCAGGGAGAGCTACACATACTGCTTTATCTTTCATTCCACAGGTGAAGTGCTTAGTGTGCGTTTCTAAGTAGCTTGTATTTGAAACAAATCTACCCTTTAACAGCATCCACCTCTCAGAAAAGGGCCATTGCAGCAACCAAGTTCAAGGTGTTGCTCTCTCCTAATGATAAAAACAGCAATAATGGGGTTTTGATTTGTCAGTACTCCGGTAGTCTTACAGTGGAATGTCAGGAGGCAGGTAGAGAAAAATCATGACATACAATTCTTAATAACCCAGCCAAATATAACTATTGCATTTTTATAGAGTACAAGTAAATTTAAATCTACCTTACTGAGGTAGCAATTGTGTCACCTCTTCACATATCTGCTTATTTTGGATATTTCTAATGCATTCACACGGTTGGACTTAGGTGCTAGACAGTAATTATATATAGGACTGTGAGTGAAAAGAACAACATTTTCAGAATCACTTCCAATGCACTGATTTCATTTTTAGACTTTCTGCTGTTGCTTTTCTGGTTTTCTCCTTTACACTTTTCATATCCACTGCCTTTTCCTGGTTGCGGATAGATTTTGGGGACTTGACAAAATATGTCAAAGACTTCCACAGTTTGACTTCGGGTGGTTACTCTGGAGATCTAGAATGATTTCTTCTGGGTCATAATTTTTTCCTGGACATCAGAAAGTTGTTCCTGTCTGTTCATGGAAGCTTCCTGTTCCCCACCACACATCACTCTGAGTAACTGTCATAGCAAAGCCCCGTTACCTGCATAAAACATTGTGACAAACCCCCACCTCCTCCCCCCTGGAAAATGGGGGAGAAGGAAGGAAGAAGTGCTACAAGTTCAGTATTAATTTTATTTACTTCTACTTTCCATCATCCTGATGCTTTTGAAATTGCTACTTCTTTCACTGGTTATGTAAGGCAACATCTATAAGCTGTGCAACAAAAAAGTGGCAGCATAAATGCCTAAAACCTTTAAACAGTTTAAGTAGGAAAAAAAAACCAGAATTGCTGTGAGACAGAGAATTAGAAAGAAAAACACTCAACTCGGCATTGGTCTGAAGGCATTCTGGAGGTATTGAAACATTGCATAGCGTATAGTCAATATTACAGAGATGAACAAGAGGGGCTGCATTTAATGATAGCTTTTCTCACTCATTTTACTGCAATTACAAAGCAACAGCTCCCTCTTGACAAAGCCAGGGCTGGACAAGAACATCTGCCTGAACTACAAAAACACTTACTACACAAGAAGAAAAACTGAATGAAAGAAGGGAATTTTTTAGACTGGTAAAAATCAGAGTTTGAAAACAGCCACTCAGTTATGCAAGTTGTCCTGACTCCAAAGTTTAGGAGAACCTGGATAAGTAGCACTGCCTTACTCCTCCCCTCTCCTCTCCCCAGCAGTAACATTTTGCACCTCTCACATACCGGTGTGGGAAGGAGATGGTTCATCACTGCTCCACCATTCCATGCACTGGTGGAAAAGTTCCAGTAATGGAAAATCAGGCTTTCTCTGGAAAAAGCATCTGCTTTCCATTTAAGAGGTCACCTTTCTTTGGAGAAAGAGGGACTGTTTGTTTCCACGGGACTTGCTGCATTTCTCTGTGGAAGCTGTTCATCATCCCAGTTCCCCAAACTTCTGGAATCCTCTCCATGGACTTTGCTCCAAAACTGCATCACAGCAGCTCACGGGGGAGGAAAACCACAGTGTGCTGTAGGGCTCACCACAACAGCAACTTGAGACATCCCAACTCCATCTCTGTTCTCAATTCTGTTTCTATCCAAAATGTCACAGTTCTCCACAAAGAAAACAACGCTGAAACAGACAACTGATTTTTTGAAAACACAAGGCCAAGATTTACTCCTATAATGCTCAGGCACTGAGCAAGAAAAACAATAGCTGTGATGCTGGAGAGACTTCAGCTTGAATTTAGTTCCTGCTGTCTCGACCTCTCTCCTGTCTCCAATGGGTAAGCCTTTGGTTACGCTGATCTTCTTGTCTTCAGCACCAGCACATCAATGGCCTGCCCAAGGTCTCCCTGGCAAGATAGTGGGGGCAAGAGGAAGCGAAGGGACATATCCCCATCAGAGACCTGCTAATGGAAGTGTATTCAAGGGAAGGGACCACTGGAAAGTCATTTCAACTGAAGGGAATCTGTAGGTGTAATAATCTCTACAGTAGATGGCATAAAGTGAAAGGAGGTTAATAAAAAAAAAAAAGGAAGTATGGGTCACATACAGAATATTTATTTCAAATCAAATCCGATCCTCAAATGGAAACTTAAGTCTGTGAGTTTGGACAACAAGGTTTCATATATGTGCTCTCCATATGGCCCTATCAAACCTGTTTACAGCTTCACTGGAATAGATGAGATCCCACAAAGCCGTCTTCCTTCTGTGGGCTGAACAGAGACAGTACACACAGGGGAACAAGAGATTTCCATTTAAATTCCAAAATATTTCCCAGCTGCAGTGTGGATTTTGTGGGTCAAAGTGAAGATTTGCAATAGCAGCTTTACATTTAGGTTTGCATCCAGCTATTGTGTAACACAGCCATGACACAGGTAAATACAGTCCATTTTCACAGCCAGGTCATCTGAAACGTGGAGCAGCTGAATGACTCGATCACAAAGCAAATCCATTGCAAGAGAATGAAATAGAAACTGAGTAATAAGACTACTGTTATTTTTATTATTATAAGGAAGTTATTTAAGAAAATCATTACAGCTTTCACATTTTTCCTGATATAACTCGGGAGGACCACTAAGTGGAAGGCCACCTGCACCACTCAAACAGAATTTTCAAAGCTGACTTGCAATGTGATTTTCTCCAGCTTTAAACTTAACTCTCTGTGAAAGAGAACACCTAACGAACATTTTCCTTGTTTAGACTTTAGAAAACAAAACAAATGTTTTACTTAACATTTTGGGATTCCAAGTGTATTTTCCTCTAAAGCTTTCACTAGGAAAAAAACCTAATTCCTTGATGAGCTCTATGCCTCGAGATTGTGTTACTGTGCATACGCACAATGAGAACTATGGAATTAGGCCTGTAAGAAACACTTCATTGCTGGGTACTTAGCAGAAAGGCTCAAAATTCAGATCTGCTGCCCAGTGGCATGTTTTGATAATTCAGTATATATTTTCATCCCAAATCAAGATGAAAAAATGAAATATTCATGAATTCTGTAGAACAACAATGCACTTAACAGTTTTTCTACAAAGAGAATTGACTTTGCGAAGTCTCCTATAAGCTACTTTCTGTTACTGGGCTATACCTTCTCCAGGAAGTTTGTATGGGGACTAGCAGCCTTTATTTTCCCCTTTGAGATATCATACCCCATAGGGTACCCCCCTTTACCCTCTACAGTTACCCTGGTCTCCATGTCAGGGTGATGGGCACTTCCCAGTGCAACGTGTGTGCAGGGTGGGGATGTACAAATGACTGAGATGTTTGGGATTAGTTTAACACCAATTTTGCCTACGTCTTCTGGGCAATCTGCAGAGCAAAGCTTAGTGAGATGCTCTCGAGTGGCAGTTAGAGACAAAGCACACTGATTTGTTACTGGCCATTTTGTTACTTCTCCGATACCAGACATAAATCACAGAGACTGTGTTGCCACCAGCAATTTCACAGGAAATGCTGCTGGGGCCACATGACAGTGTCATCCTCTCCTGCTGACATTCTCCACGTTATGGTTTGAAGATGCGTGTATACTTTAATTATAGCCCCTCTCTGACTCAAACCCAGAGCGACTCTTTCATCCCGCAGCTACGAGGAGCAAGCCATGCATGCAAAGACAAAGGTTGTGTCCTCGCACCTACTTCAGCAGCCTTTAAACACTGCACTCAAACTTGCATGTTGGGAATACCAATTTCAGCCAGAGAAAATCAGTTAAAAGGATTCAAGGCTCTTCAGGAGGTTTTTTTTTTTTTTTTTTTTTTTTTTTTTTTTTTTTTTATCCTAAAGGGACATCAGAGAATTAGGTGTACAATGAGCTTCACAACAGGTGCACATCCTTAGCTAAGAAGCAGAATTAATGACTAGGATTAACAGTGCCAGGGCAGCAATATAAATAAAGCAGGCATTTATATACATGGGGAAGTTCAACCATGCTAGAGTTTCTCAGTATCAGAAAACAAGTAGTTACCTGTGATAAGCATGCAGTAATAGCATATTGTCTTTACAGATGCTTTATATTAACAGCATATAGCAATTCTTACAGTGGGGTCACTTTATATGAAAATGCATTGCAATTAAGAGCATATTACCAGATACAGCATAAGAAGTGGTAGGATATGCCTAGGACAAATGAAATGGAAATCAGTCACTCCAAATTGATTGCGATCATATCTGGTCTCCATCGAGAGCCAGGAATTACCTGCATTTATCCGAGGGGCATTTGCATCATACACATCTGTTAATGTATAACTGGAGTGGAGTGTATGGCACCTCATGCTTAAATACACGAGTGACTGAAGAAGAATCTTTTTCCTTGCTTGTTTAGGCAAGGTACTGTTTACCAGCAAGTTAAAAGACCAGGGCACAGGCACTTCTGATTAGAGAGAGCTTTTTCACCATGAGGAGTCAAATATTGGGACAGGGGTGCAGGAAGCTGTAGTGCACCCTTCTCCAGACACTTGGTTTCTGCTGGACAAGGCCGTGAGCAACCTGCCCAGCCAGACCCCCTTACCTTTTGGGTTTGTTCTTTGAGGCCGAGCAATCATTGTTTTCTTCCTGGTAGATTGCCTTGAAGTTGCTCTGAATGCTTACCTAATGCAACTACAAATATCTCACAGACTTCAGGAATGCTGTATTTTATATAGACCACCAAATACTGGATTGGAAGCAAGAGAGGTGTTCAGAGAAAGGGAAAATGTATTGTACATATAGCAACAGCATTTAAACCCAATTCTGATGCTTGCATTTATCTCCAGTGTTTTCTAACAGAAATTAGACATTATTTTCCTTCTGCACAGCAATAAACAATAACAATCAGCAGCAACATCTGGGCTCTGCTCTTCTTAATAGCAATTTCATGCAGTTATAATGTAAAGTACAAGAACTGAAATTGGAAATGAAACAGAAATGATAATTTGGCACTTGAAACTTTACCACAGTGGTGCAATTTAAGTCATTTTAACTGTAGACTTCTGCTCTTAGGTTATATTTTACAATAACTTTATTCATCAAGAGACATTTTTTAGTCATCATCACTCATGTTTTGGGGAGTGGAAACTTATTTTTCCTTTTCCTCTTTAGAGAAGCCTATGGAACTGAAGTCACTTCAAACCGAGATTCACCTGTACTCCGAGTACCCCCCCTCACTCTTCCCTGCAGCACATCAGGATGAATAGAGGCACACAAGTTTCCTCTCAGATGAGGAACAGACTGTCTTCCAGAGCTGCTGCTGTCTTTGTTGGACCTTTGACATCAACTACTTGTTAGGAGGCAGCCCACCAGCATGCATGACCAGGGATGGATGAGGCTAGGTACAGCACTGACATTTTACCTAGCATTGCTTTCAACTGATCTGACCAAGCTTACAAAGGGCATGTGCTGAAAGCTTACAAAGGGCATGTGCTGAAAACCCTCAGGGGATGATTTACAACATCTGCCAATGACAAGCCACCACCAGTGAGTGTGCAACAATGCCTGTGCAGCACTTCAAATAATACACTCCCAGGAATTCCCCTTCAGTAATAAAAATGCAACAACAACCAAAACTCTAGGGGCACAGAGTATACCCCTGCTCCACACAAACCTTATCATGGAGCTCTCTGGAAAGCCATACAGCAGCAGATGCTGGTTTAAACATGCTTCATCTGATCCGTAACTTTGCTGCAGATGGAGCCGAGTGCATAGTAGTGCTTCAAGTATCCTTTGCAGAGTAACTTCTTTGCACATCAGTTTGTACAGCTGGTACCCCTGGGAACATGAACAAACCTCTTATTTCCTTCACCTCAGCACAGTTTTGTTCCACAAGGACTTCCAGGATTGCCCTCCTTTCTGCCTATATGAATGATTTTGCACCCCTTGGGCAGAAGGAAGGGTTCACAGCTATAAATAATTATTGTGTTACTTTTACCTTTTAAATTCCATCTTAGTGCATTATGACAATACCCTCAAAATTAACAAAAATGATGCTGCTGATTTGCAAAAGCCACTGTCCAGCATTTACTCAGCACTGGTTCACTGTCTCATCTGTCACTCCTGCCTCTTCAATCATACTTAGAGAAAAACCTTGGGGTTTTATTGCTGTTTGGTTCACCAGCCTCCTGCAGGAAGCCTTTTTTCATTCCCTGGTAGCCGCTTGAAACTCCAGTCCTGGCCTCACAGTGGCTACAATAATACAATTCATAATAATTCAGGAAGCAAGCTCATTAGCTACAAATGTATGCAATGCTCATTAGCATGTACCACATAGCTGCAATTAGTAAATGTTTGCATTAGGTCTCCTATTTTGTTATTCCTTGTTTTGTCAGATTAAGACATGATGTGTTTCCTTCTCTTGTAGTTAGCCGTCTGAAACTTTTCAGCAGGGAATTACAATTTGTGTTTCTTTACTTAATGTTCAGTATTTCAGCAGAAAAAAAATCAAAACCTTTAAGTCTCAGGATTTTTATATTCTTCAAAACCAAATAATCACCAGTGCAGGCTGATCCCAAAATCTTTGGAAAGATTCTTGTGTACTTTCATGGGTCCGAAAAAATATTTTGTATATTTGGGTCAAACGCTGCTTTACCATTACTAAGAGATTTACTGTTGACTTCCAGTAACCAGAATTCCACTTTATATCTCCACCTGCTTAACAAATTTGAAACAATCCCCATCTGCCTTACACAAGTCAATTATTCCTCTTATTGCTGCTTTCAGGCAAGAGAAACAATATATTGGACTGACATTCATTTAGGATTATTTATCCTTCACATGTCACTTCACAGTGACACTGCAGGTATGACAAGTGCATAGGAAAATCACTGGGAGAAGAAGAGATTATAAAATTACAGAGGTTATTTTCTGTAATTACTGAGTTCATCCAAACAGACAATGCTAGGGGCTTCAGGCTGAAAGGACAAACTTCAGCCTGAGGTTTCAGACATGGCAAATGACTAAACTGAAAACTATGAGAAGCGTAAAAAGCTGCCAAGAGTGCACTTCAAAAATATTATTTGGAAAAATGATTTGTAGCAGAGAAATAAAAACAGAAAGGGACCAAAGAAACAAGGAAGTAAGCAAAGGGATTTACTGCACATCGTCACCCCGGCTGCACCGTTTCATCATGCAGGTGGCCACCTTCACAGTCCCAGACAACATAGGAGCAGCTACATGGATGTAACTGCTGCTGGGAATCAGGAGTGACAACACTCAATGTTTTGTCATGGGAAGAACAAATAGTGTTATCAGATCCACTTGCAAATTACACTGACTGATGGATTCATAAACACTGCCACTGCAACTGCAGATGGAAATTGCAGGAGCACTTTATTAACAAAATTTTACAGCTACATGCAAAACCAAATATGAGCATCGGAGCCACAGCTCTCACACTTCAATCTAAACTCAAAGTGAGAATTGTACCCCGAATGATGCCCATATGCTAGTTATTTACAAAAGGCTTTCAGGGAAAGGAGGTTAAGCAGTTTGATCGAGATTGTCAGCATGTAATGCCTATGGAGCAGACGCAAAGTAAGTGCCTGCTGTACACATGGCTGGAGACAAGGGGGAGAGAGATGTGGGGAGAGATAGGAAGGAGAAGTAGCAACAGGACTGCAGCTGATTCACTCCCCATCTTCTTCTTCTTCTTCTTCTTTTTTTTTTTTTTTTAAAAACAGGAAACCAGTTTAATTTTACTGTTTGTCATTAAATGCCAGCCTCTGCCAAAAACTGCCACAGATGAGGTGATTAACTTTCAATAATTCCTCCAATAAATGGCAAAAATGTCAATGCTTCAAACTCATAGACCTCCCTTACCTGATTTTTGGATACTTGCTGTAAGAAACAAAGTTGTGTTTTTGCAGTAGAGAATTAGTTTTCTTTATTCCAAGGTAGCTGTGTAGTCACAATAAGGAGAAATGCTAAGTAGGTAAGCGGACAGTAGAAGGCCTCACTGCTCCAAAATGAGGCAGAAGCTTGAGGAAAAGAGGATGAGCAGTGTGAGAACAGTAAAACAAAGATCACAAGTTCTCAAAACATAAGAAAGGAGAAATTAAAGGGCTGGAAAAAAGAAAAAATGTACATATATGGTATAGAGGAGCGTCGAGTAGCTTGTGAGCCTGCAGTACTCAGCCAGTGAGGAAACAGGGGAGGCGATCAGGTGTCGGGGAACAGGGAACACCAGGTGATGGTTTGTTCACTAAAATGTGCTCCTGGCTAACAGGACGCCCGGCATTGCACTCGCAAATAAAACAGCTTGACAGAAGATCCTGTCTGAAGAAAATTGAGATTCTTCTCACATTCCTCACCCCAAAACATGTAACTCCATCTTCAGAAAAAGTTACAGACATCCCAGAGTTGCTGTTTTACTGACTGACCCTAAATCTCCAACTACTTCTGTCCCCGTCTATTATGGCATTCCTAGAACAGCAGATGCAGGTGGGAAGCCAGCATGGCACTTAACTCAGGATGGAATTACACCAGTTTAAAATCACCAAGGATCCCTTATATATGATACTAATTAAAAACAAAACACACAGAGTCAAAAGAAAAAACTTCAAATTCCACACCTGGCAACTGCAGAGAAACTCCTCTGACTCCCTAAAGATTTCTTTTCAGCAGGCAGTTTAATTTGTTGTACTTGTTGTTGTTTTCTGTTTCCACAAAGGAAATTCCCTCTGCAACTGCCACACAAAGTGACTCCTTCACTTTCAGGAACAGAAACCACATTTGGTTCAGAAGCATAAATTGTTAGTTAATTAACAGTTATCTTTAGGAAATGAATCAAGTCCCTGAAGTGAATGTGAAGGTTACCATGAATTAACAGCAGCATAAAAAAGACCACCACAAGGTTTCATCAATACCACTATGTGTCATAGTGTCATGAAAATACAACATATGGGAGAAGAATCCTATTTCCAGTTAAAAACAGAATATGTACCACAGAAGTAACTTCACTGGATAAAAGCAGATGTGGCAATACTTTCAGGCAGCTCTGTAACAACACGATACAGACCAGTTACTTTTTCTCCCTCAGACATGCACTGGAAGCTAAAATGCACCACAGATTGTTTGTTTGTTTGTTTACTTGTTTATTTTTTTTATCTTGCATTTAGTATGATTCAAAGTATGCAATTGTTTAGAAATAGCACTAATATCAACCACAAAGCAAGTTTTAGCCTCAGTACCTAGACCACTGAAGTCCATAGACCCTCTCTGTTTAGCAGCAAATAAGCACTGTTGATAGTTTTCAAGAATTCATATTGCCAGGAGGTTTCCTCTGAACTGGCTGAGGAGGTGCAAGCAAAACCACTGGGAAAGGAGTAGTCTCCTGTGTAAGTATCAGGGATGTGAGCAAAAGCCTTCCCGGGAGCACCAGGATGCACTACACAGGAGAGCCGGGGGAATCTGGCAGAGCTGGGACCTTGGAGTCACTCTGCCACTCCTCCCAGCCCCAGCATCCCTCCCTCTTAGCCTAGCCAGCTCTTCCCACTAGCTCCTCATAACCAGAAGGCAGGTGCTGATGGTTGTAGGTTTCACTTGCTCTGGCTTGTACCTGAATGAGGATATGTACTGATTGAGTGCATTTTTCTCTTCATTTTTTCAAGACACCAATCCAAATACAGAAAAGGTCATTACTTGATTAAAGATATTAGTTTAAAGTTTCTATCCATTTTCATGTACAAAAACAATTAGCAGCACACTGAGAAACTGATTTATTTTGTCAGCTCTTCTTCCACATTAAACTCTTGATAGATCTCTCCTGTATTAGGTCAAGTCTATTCAACAATATCTAATTGAACTACATGTTTTGTAGTTCAGGCTTTTACCTGCAGGATACGAAAAGCTAAGAGGGCAGAAGCTGTCCTCCTCAAATGCATATGGCTACTGCCTACTGTCCACAGAAGCTATTTAATGTGTACAAATGGTGTCATCTCCAAGCTCTAGGAGTTTTGTAGGCTCAAGACTTCATTATTTAGAAACCATATAACAGAATATAGCCCTTGGATTTCCCATTCTTCTCTGAAAGTTTCAGCTATTTTTCCTTTTGATTAAAACTTCCAGAACTAAAAGAATTATATTTTCTCAGGCAGAATCTACATTAGAGAGCTGTAACAATATTATCATAAGCATTTACTATTTTTAAATAGCAGCACTCTTTCCCACTGCTTCATCTCTATACATCATCCCCATGACAGCTACCACACCAAGGTCTGTAATTCAGTAACTGCTTTCTCTCCCTAGCCCTCTACACATTTTGTGATTGCACTGCGTAGGAGGCTGTGTAAAACTCATGATGCTGTATTGTAAAAAAATCTCAACCTCACATTCCACTCCTGTGAAATTGATTCTTGTCCTGATTTGGCAGGTTCATTGGTGTTTTATGAAGTCAATGCTTTTGGACAAAACAATTACCTCTGATATTTATCATTTATTTTGGGGGGATTTGTAGCTTGAAGAGAGTGACCACTTTCTAACTGGCATGGTGACACCTTTTGTATATATCAGTGCACTTCAGCAGTGTATTGAAGCCCATTTATTTTATCAGCTATTTCCTCTTTGTCCCCTTCTCTACAGTTTAATTTCATTGATAATTTCAATAACTTCAGTCATTTCCCCTTTTCAGGTCATTCAGGTCAGCAGAGATCAAAGTACCAATCCCCGTGCAGAGCCATGCAGTTCTTACTGTCCTGCACCATTTTCCTCATAAATTATCAATGAGGCTAGGAGTTGGCCTGGGATAAGACCCATTATAGAAGCATGAGCATCCAGGAAGAGTGAAAATACTTGGATATCAGAGGTGAATGCACAACACCCAGCCCCAAGAAAAGAGCAAAGACTTGGAAATAGATCAACACAATGATTTTTGCATAGGCAAGTTAATGATTTCACGCTCACTTGCTGATACAGGGCAGAGATGCACCAGTGAAATAAATACTATGATGTAGCATCAGTTTGCATCGTTCAGACAACCAAGGCAGCCAGAGAGTTCCCTGCAGACTAACTCAGTCTGTTCAGGAGCTGAAAATGCAGCTACACAGCCCGCAGCTTCTGAGCTGGCTCAATTACAGCCATGTGCTAATGCAGCTATAGTGCTCCTGGCACCCAAACCAGCTTCCCCAGCTCCACCCTGCCTCACATACTCTCCGAGGAGAACAGATTTCAGAAAACTCAGCTCAATCCCAGCCAAAGACACAGAACACAACAGCAGCCCAACTCTGCGTGGGGCTGAGCAGATTCCCGTGAGCGGCTGCCTGCGTCAAGAGCGGATAAAACCCAGTGGCAAGCAAGAGTGTGCAAGGCAGGATCCTGACCAAGACAAAAAACTGCTAAGGATACAAAAAAGACTAGTTTTTCTTTACATGGCCTTTTGATTTGCTAAAGGCAAGTTAGTATAAAATAATTCCATACGTGTTAGTACCCCTCTAGGTAAGCAAGCTGCACCCACAGCCGACGGAAGATACTCAGATTGTGTTCAGACAGCCTCAAAGGAAACCAGGTAGCTGACCTGAGCTGACACTCTGACAGCCTGCTGTCACAAAATAGGAAAACCAACTGCAGCCTTATTCCATAATACAATGTGCAGTGGGTAATAATGGATTTTGTTGGACTTCACCAGAATAATTGTGTGGGTAACAGCCTGCCATACTAAAGGAGTGAACACTTTTAAGATTCCCAACTTATAACACTTCCCACAGTGAACTTAATTATTCTCATCAGTCCAAAATTCAGACAATAAACTGGATTTCTAAAGTGTTATATATCAGCCTTCCAACTAGGTGCACTTAGGTGGTTACAAAGAAATAAATACTGATGTGCTAACTCTAGCACAGCTGCAACTATTTAGATGACAAGAACTAACAGACAAAATCAAACATCAGTATCACTTTGGCAGGCGGGAATGCTATAAATAGACCAAACTCACCTGAAAAAGAATCCAAGAAACGTCTGCCATTGCTCACCAATGGATTTGCAGGCAAACTGTGAGGGAATCAAATGTACGCTGAGTGCTGAAGGCCCCTAGGGGCATGGCACACGCTGGAGGGTGCTGGGAAGCTGCAGAAGAAGCCTCTTTCAAGGACATTTGCCAAGCCCAATTCCCAAAATATTTGCAGTACAGCTGTCACAAGGGCTTTGGCAAATTCACCTGTGCTGGGTGCAGGTGTCCAGGCGTCCAGCTGTGGAGCTCTGTGAGGAGAGGCCCCAGCAGGTTCCAGTAGTTTCCAGCGGCCTCCTCACAGGGTGCAGCCTCTGGTGCAGTGAGCAAGATGGCGCCTGGCAGTGGGGGAAATCTGTCCTTCTCCATAGTGTATTTTTTTACTTGTGGTAATAAAGTAGTATTTTATGTCTGTATAGCTAGATTTTGAAAATAAAATTGGAAGGGCCCTGTACTTTAACACGTTTCCTGACAGACAGGTCAGACTTTATGCTCCTGCACTGAATATTCACAAGTGGGACAAAAAGCATCTTTCTTTGTTTTAAGCTATCCCACAAAAGTTGTGTGGTGTGTTTTTTTCTTTCTTTCTTTCCTTTTTTTTTTTTTTTCTTCCTCTGGCTGAATAGTAAATTAGAGCTGCCCAGGAGCATTTACTGCTGGAGGATGCAGCCCCATATGTGGTACAAGCTGGACCTCAACCCACAACACGTGTTGAGGGCTCTGCAGCTCAAGGCAACACCAAACAGTCCTCCATCACTTCTCCAGTCCGTTAGGCAGCTGTCCTCTTCTTTTAGGATGGGATGATCTACCAAGTTACAAGTTACAGTGATGGAAGAGATGCCAGCTCCCAGTGTCACAGTGCGGACAGGCGGCAGCTGCCTGGTCAGCCCTGGTTTGCACCTCACCCATCTCTCTGTCTCTCTCATCTCATCTCTCACCTGCCATTATTTCTTTCAGACCTCTGTCCATCTGTCTCCCCTCAGACTTGTTCTCACAAAATGCTCTACTCATTTCTGACTGCTGAAGTTAAAGACACTGGTCTTGTCAGGAAAGAGACTACTTTCTACCCCCTACCTCACCCTCCATACCTCCCTTTCCCCCATTTTCTTCTTTTTCCGTTCTGCATTGGCTAACAATGCCTATAGGGAAGAAAATAAAAAAAGGCACTTTTAAAAGAAATTAGGTAGGTATATGAATCTCCAAATCTGAACTTTTTTCCCCCTTGGTCAGCCTCACGTCAAGAAACCCTCTTTCCTATTAAAACTATTTACAAAATCTTTCAAGAAGGCTAAGCTGCAACTATTGAATTCAACTATTTCAGAAGAAATTACATGAGACTAGAAAGACTTGCCTTCTAAGGGCAAAAATGAAAAGAAAAATGAAAGCATTCCTTTTGAGTTGATATGAACAAGAAACTTTTTATGTTTTATTCACTGAATCTGAAGAAAATCCTCCTATTTTTGGTAGATACTGTTCCACAGGGAAAACACATTTCCCAGGGATTTGGCAGGAAAACCTAACTAGTTGATATAGTTGAGTGAGACAAGATAGCTTGCCTGTTTTTGTCATCCTCACAGCAGTGGAGACTAGACTCTACTCATCTTGAAGTCGAGCCTTTTCAAAACATGGCAATATGACTGAGGACAACTGCTCAGGAAGGAGCAGAGCCTGAATTCAGTAACCTATGAACTCAGATATGTAAAGAATTTGGTCAATTTTAAACAAGATATGTCAGAAACAAACAAACAAAAATCCTCAGACTCCTTGCTACATTGACATGCTCTCTTTGACTCATGTTCTGCAACAAGTCCTTTGTTAACATGGTCACATCTTGTTCAGCAATATCAAGATATCATTTAGGATATCATTTAAGAAGAGCAGTGGTTGTTGTGTTACCCTTTCTGATATAATACATGGACAGCTCAGCTGCCTGATTTTGTGAAAGCAATCCATGTGTAGTAGTTTCAACACCAACATTCACTAGAAAACAGCCTCTTTGGTCTCAACCAAAGCAGACCATTTTTTTCTTCCTTTTTATAGCTTTCAGAAATAACATTATGCAGAAAAGTGATTATAGTTGTAATGATAAAAAAAAGAGGAAAAATGACCATAAATAATGTGGTATCTTTCCTGAGTACACCTAGGGCTTTGAAGCTTCAACATGAGAAAAAGGGTCTTTCTTATATCAGTGAGCTGTGTATGATAAGGTGTCTAAATAAAAAGAAGAAAATATCATCTGTCACTGCCTTAAGAGAATAAGATAAAATTATTATATAGGCTGCAAAAAGAAGTGCTCCTGAAAGAAACCATTACTGCAGAAATATTTTTGGGATGAATAGTGTTCATCAATAGTTTAAAGGGGAAAGGAAAAAAAAGTGTACATTAAAAAAAAAAAAAAACACACAACATTTGAAATTAAGTACTGAAATACCATTTATAAATATGCTAGGGTGAATTTAAAAAGAAAATACTTTTTTTTAAAAAAAAAAAAAAAATTAGTTGGGAAGGAACAGCCCAAGGATGCTGAAGAAAGTGGGTCAATACCCCCAGACTTAAAAATCCAGCCCAAAACAAAAGCAGCCAGAACAGCAGTTTCTATCTCCTACAGTTTCATTTCCAGTATAAAAATAACTGAATTGCCATGTGGAGGGGGCATTCTCCTTCATCTTCTCCAGTCCACCTCTGTAATATGTGATCAGGATGGACCTGGGAAGCCTGGGTACAAGCACTGACTTGAGCTTAGAACAATACAACTTGTTTTTCTGAACCTGCTGGGGGTGACCGAACCTATCCCATACAGCATCAATATCCATGAAATATCTACACTTGCTGAAAGAGGCAAGCATTACAGTGTACTCTGTAAAACTTTTTTAGCAGCTCAATGAAGTACTGATTCTGCAAACAGTATATTAAAGCAAGAGTCTCATCACAAGCTTAAGAAGAATAGAACAGGAAGCAATTTTAGGAAATTATATATAATTAAGCTGCTGTATGTTTTTCCTTTTCCCTGTTGCATGGGTGATGCACAGAACATACAATGCACAAAGGTACATTTATAGTGGTTCTTTTTCATGGAATATAAATCAACATAAAATCCACATAGAAAACTTAGGGCCAAAAGACATGTTTATATGAATTACAAGGTTTATGATCAAGTAATATGAGCACCCTTGATTTGATCTTTGCATGTTTTATGAATAGAAGTAAAGCTGCTATTTTGCCCCTTTTGCACTGCCGCGGGGGCACCACCTTTCCTTTACTGCTCAGGACTGAGATTTTGGGCAATATGGAACAGAGAATCAGACCAAAGCATCCACCAAAGCTGTGAGATGTCTATATGAAATCTGAATGTGTATGGAGAAATGGCACAGAGAACTTTATTCAGCTTTCTGAATACTCTGTCCTCTGATCATAATTCTTTTTTCAGGTTCAGGAAGTGATGTTGTGTTGTTTGATTAAATTCCCATTTTTTTCCTTCTGTTTGCTACAAATTATTCCTTCCCAAAAGGAGTAAGAGGGAGAAGACTTTATGTTACAAAAATATTTTTCAGCAGCAGGAAAACCTTTCTTGCTTTAAGTCCTTTCAGTGGAGAAACCCTTGAAGTTATTTTTTTAAACATTTCCAAGAATATTCTGTTAAACTGAAGTCAAAAAGGAACGATATGAGCCCAAACAGTGAATAGTGAATGCGCAAATCTTCTATTAATCACTAACCACTTTTAATCAGTTCTGCCTTGGCAAAATCACACCTGCACGCACCAAGCACTTGTAATAGCCTCTTCTCCACTAGTGCACCATCCTGTGGTGCAGCAAAAAGCATCCCACGTTCTCAAAGAGGAAAATTACTGGATGTCTTGAACATCAACATCATCAAAGGGATCTGCAGAAATACTCATTTTATGTTTTTTCCACTTAAATATTTTTCTCAGGAAGCAATATATAACTCTCAGACAGGATTTCATCTAAATTTGCAGACAGCATTTATATTTGTGTAGCTTGTTAATGCGGATATCATTAGAAAAAATGCAGTAATGCTTTGTCATCATCCTGACAAATTCTCAGGGAATGTAAACACCTTGCAGACAAAATCATTTCAGATCAAACCTAAGTGAGGTCACTAAAGAAATCTGGCTGAATATTCAGGCTCGCAGCGTGACCAAACGTGTAGCAGCTCCATGATGAATGGCAGCATGGCCCTCCTTGGTAAATGTGCAAAGACCTGAGCCTGAGCCCTATCCTGACAACTTGTCTTTTCCATGAAAGCTGCCAAAGCCAAAATGTTGTCACTGGAGAAGATTTCTAGGATTTGGCCACAAGTCAGCAAAGCTTTGGACTGTCTTATTCTGCTGCTTAGCACAGACCAGCAGAGAAAGACAGCAAGCATCAAGGGTTGTGCTGCTTCTTTGCCTTTCTCAGCATGCTCTCCTTGTGCTGTAAAGTTGCTATAGTATTGGAGATCTGAATTCACATACCGAGCCTGATGTGATGCTCATGGTCCCCACAGATGTCATTAAGAGGACAAAAATAAAAGCCTGAGAAATGCCTGTGCAGCAGCAAATGCTGCTCTGTCACTACCTGTATTGCCTTCCAAGAGTAACAGGCACCTCTGTCACCTCCATCCCAACAGGTTACACAAGGCTGGCTAATAACATGGGAGGGAAACATTTTTAAGTTGTTTCACATTTTGCCTGATATCAAGAACCAGCTTTCTAAGATGCGTTCATTACTTGATTATCCAGACAACCTCGCTGAAGTCTGACATGAGTGAGCAAAGGAAAGCAAGTGAAAGGAAAAAGGAAAAAATCTTACCCCAAACCCACCATTACCCCACTTATCCCCACCTGTGAGAACTGACCCGCGGAAGGACTGTGAACCTGCTTTCCAGGCTGAAGATGCACGGGAAAACCACCATCTGCATCCAAACGGTTCTGTTTTCCCAGCTACAAAGAGGTTTAAGGAATTTAGAGGAAAACCAAACAAACAAAGCCTGTTGTCTCATCAATAAATGCAAAGGTTTTTATTTCAGGAAAAATAAGTAGTTTTGCTAGCAGCAGCAAATCACCGACACTGCTACATTTAGCGCCAACAAAGATCACAGCTGGCAACAACAGGTTTTACAGGACCTTCTTACAGATTGACACCAGACATCAAAAAGGCTCTCAGCTACTAAACCCAAACTAATGATTTCATTCATGTCAAGACTCCCTTTCAGCACAGGGTCACTCACAAATTTCCTTCCTGATAACATTTATGAGTAAGAGTAACCTGCACTCCCCTGTGCTGCCCTGATCTCATACACAAGGCCAGGCTTTAAGATGTTATGTGCAAGACAAACTGCAGTTTGTAGGTAATATTTTGCCTTGTCTACCCCTTTATTCAACCTGCTCTCTTCCCACACGTTTCCTTGTTTATCCTCAATTTTCTGTAAAAATCAAACTTCAGGTTTCTCTCTTCCTAGGACTCTGCGACACCTGGAACTGCCCTAAGTGGAAGTATTAATTCAAGAAAGGAACTGACACTGATTTTAATCAGTGCTCCAGGAGGATTTCAGGCACTCTGTGATAACCCCAAGCTGTAGAGAATGCAATGAGCAATGCACTTGTAAATGAACCCAACCTAGGAAGGAGCAAAATCAAGTAGATTTCTGTTTTCTGCTTGTTTAAAGGCTGCCCATCCTCCCAGCTCAGGGTTGAAGCCTGGGCCGTATGCGTGCACTGGGGGGGGGGGTGTTCAGAAAGGCCCCAAGTGCTCATGGCAGTGCTGGAACCTGCTGAGGGGAGACCCTGGGCGAGAGGGGTACCAGAACAGCCGCTGGCAGCAGATCTGCATGCAGGGCTGTGACACCCTTTTTTTCTCTGAGACAAAAGCCAACAGACTCAGCTCTAGAAGTGAATCCCTCTACGTAAACTGCGATTACCACTTCTATAGGAGTCTTACTCAATTAAGGCCTATGATATTAGTTTCAAGTGAAGAGATCAGATGGAGGTCCCCAAAGCAATTACATGAAACAAAGTCCCCCATACAGCAGCTTTTCTTATAAAACTAGAACTCTATTTTATACTATTTTACTCTCAAGAGTGATTTCCTAACTAGTGTTCAAAAGGAATCCAAGTTTGGGAAATTCACAGCCCAGGATTAAGAAGTCCAGCCGATAAGTCAAAGACATAATTAGTTTCCACACACCTCCTCATTTCACATAAGAGAAAAGGCAAGGAAACTTTTGTGTGAGGGAAACGAAGACTTGAGTCTAATGGGGGGAGGTGGCAAAGAAAAAAAAAAAAGGAAAGAAAAAAATCTAAGCCTCTTCAATTTTCATAGGGTTTTTTCAGTCATTAGCAGCATCTAATTAATTTAGGAGCTCTGAAGTGAGAACCCCAGAGTACCAGTATCACAGAATCACAGAATTTCTAGGTTGGAAGAGACCTCAAGATCATCAAGTCCAACCTCTAACCTAACACTAACAGTCCCCACTAAACCATATCCCTAAGCTCTACATCTAAACGTCTTTTAAAGACTTCCAGGGATGGTGACTCCACCACCTCCCTGGGCAGCCTGTTCCAGTGCCTAACAACCCTTTCAGTAAAGAAGTTCTTCCTAACATCTAACCTAAAACTCTCCTGGCGCAACTTCAGCCCATTCCCCCTCGTCCTGTCACCAGGCACGTGGGAGAACAGGCCAACCCCCACCTCACTACAGCCTCCTTTAAGGTATCTGTAGAGAGCGATAAGGTCGCCCCTGAGCCTCCTCTTCTCCAGGCTGAACAAGCCCAGCTCCTTCAGCCGCTCCTCGTAGGACTTGTTCTCCAGGCCCCTCACCAGCTTCGTCGCCCTTCTCTGGACCCGCTCAAGCACCTCGATGTCCTTCTTGTAGCGAGGGGCCCAAAACTGAACACAGTACTCGAGGTGCGGCCTCACCAGAGCCGAGTACAGGGGGACGATCACCTCCCTAGCCCTGCTGGTCACACTGTTTCTGATACAAGCCAGGATGCCGTTGGCCTTCTTGGCCGCCTGAGCACACTGCTGGCTCATATTCAGCCGACTGTCCACCATCACTCCCAGGTCCTTCTCTGCCTGGCAGCTCTTCAACCACTCATCTCCCAGCCTGTAGCTCTGCTTGGGGTTATTGCGCCCCAGGTGCAGGACCCGGCACTTGGCCTTGTTGAACTTCATGCAGTTGACCTCAGCCCATCGGTGCAGCCTATCCAGATCCTCCTGCAGAGTTTTCCTACCCTCGAGCAGATCGACACATGCGCATAGCTTGGTGTCGTCTGCAAAATTACTAAGGGTGCGCTCAATGCCCTCGTCCAGATCATTGATGAAGATATTAAAGAGGACCGGCCCCAGCACCGAGCCCTGGGGGACACCACTAGTGACTGGCCTCCAACTGGACTTGACTCCATTTACCACGACTCTTTGGGCCCGGCTATCCAGCCAGTTTCTAACCCAACGAAGCGTGCGCCAGTCCAAGCCAAGAGCAGCCAGTTTCTTGAGGAGAATGCTGTGGGAGACGGTGTCAAAAGCCTTGCTGAAGTCAAGGTAGACCACATCCACAGCCTTTCCCTCGTCCACCCAGCGCGTCACTTTGTCATAGAAGGAGATCAGGTTCGTCAAGCAGGATCTGCCTTCCATAAACCCATGCTGACTGGGCCTGATCACCTGCTTGCCCTTCAAGTGCCACATGATGACTCTCAAGAGGATCTGCTCCATGAGCTTCCCTGGCACTGAGGTCAAACTGACAGGCCTGTAGTTCCCCGGGTCTGCCCTCCGGCCCTTCTTGTAGATGGGCGTCACATTTGCTAGCCGCCAGTCAGCTGGGACCTCCCCCGATAGCCAGGACTGCTGATAAATGATGGATAGGGGCTTGGCCAGTTCCTCTGCCAGTTCTCTCAGTACCCTTGGGTGGATCCCATCCGGCCCCATCGACTTGCGCACATCCAAGTGCCGTAGCAGGTCACCAACCAGTTCTTCATGGATGGTGAGGGCAACATCCTGCCCCCCATCCCCTTCCACCAGCTCAGGGTGCTGGGTATCCAGAGAACAACCGGTATTGCTGCTAAAGACTGAGGCAAAGAAGGCATTGAGCACCTCCGCCTTTTCCTCATCTCTTGTAACTAAGTTTCCCCCTGCATCCAGTAAAGGATGGAGATTCTCCTTAGTCCTCCTTTTTGTGTTGATGTATTTGTAAAAACGTTTTTTGTTATCTTTAACGGCAGTAGCCAGATTGAGCTCCAGATGAGCTTTGGCCTTCCTAATTTTGTCCCTGCACAGCCTCGCTACATCCTTATAGTCCTCCCTAGTGGCCTGCCCACTTTTCCAAAGATTATAAACCCTCTTTTTTCTCCTAAGCTCAAGCCACAATTCTCTGTTGAGCCAGGCTGGTTTTCTTCCCCGCTGGCTCATCTTTGGGCACATGGGGACAGACCGCTCTTGCGCCATTAGGATTTCCCTCTTGAAGAGCTCCCAGCCTTCCTGGACTCCTCTGCCCTTTAGAACCGCCTCCCAAGGAACTCCACCAACTAGTGTCCTGAGCAGCCCAAAGTCAGCCCTCCGAAAGTCCAATACAGTGGTTTTACTGGTCCCCTTCCTGGCCTCGCCAAGAATAGTGAACTCCACCATTTCGTGGTCACTCTGCCCAAGACAGCTCCCGACATCACATCCTCCACCAGTCCTTCTCTGTTTGTGAAGAGAAGGTCTAGCGGGGTACCACCCCTGGTAGGTTCACTAATCAGCTGTGTCAGGAAGCTATCTTCCACGCTCTCCAGAAACCTCCTAGACTGCTTTCTTTGGGCTGTGTTGTGTTTCCAGGATATGTCAGGGAAGTTGAAGTCCCCCACGAGTACAAGCGCTGAAGATTTCGCAACTTCTGTCAGCTGCCTGTAGAACTCCTCATCTGTCTACTCATCCTGGTTCGGCGGTCTATAGCAGATCCCGACCAGGACACTAGCCTTGTTGTCCCTGCCGATCCTAACCCAAAGGGACTCGACCTTGTCATTCCTAGCCTCGAGTTCTACAACATCGAAAGACTCTCTAATATAGAGAGCCACACCACCACCCCTTCTGTGCTGCCTGTCCCTTCTGAAGAGCTTATAGCCAGGCATCGCAGCACTCCAGTCATGAGACTAGTCCCACCACGTCTCCGTGATGGCAACCAAGTCGTAGCCTGGCTTCCAGCTCCTCCTGTTTGTTACCCATGCTGCGTGCATTGGTGTAGATGCACTTCAGCTGGGCCTTTACCTTATCCTCCGGCCTTGCCATTGTTCCCCCTGGCACAGCCCCAACAATCCTTGCTTCAGCCCCATCCCCCTTCTTACCTAGTTTAAAGCCCTATCAATGAGCTCCACCAGCTCCTGGCCCAGGATCCTTTTTCCCCTAAAGGATAGGGACCCGTCTACGGCCATCAGGCCGGGTGCTGAGTAAAGTGCCCCACGGTCGAAAAACCCAAGATTTCTGTGTTGGCACCAGCCCTGGAGCCACGTATTTAACAGGTGGGCTTTCCGTGTCCTCTCCGTACCTCTCCCTGCCACCGTAGGGATGGATGACACCACCTGTACTCCCGCTCCATCCACTAACCGTCCCAGGCCCCTAAAGTCTCTTTTGATAGCCTTCAGGCTTCTCTCTTCAATGTTGTCACTGCCTGCCTGGACTATCAAAAGAGGATAATAATCAGAGGGGCGTACCAGGTTGGGAAGCTTCCTGGCAACATCTCTGACCCTGGCCCCAGGGAGGCAGCAGACTTTCCTACGGGTAGGGTCAGGCCGACAAATAGGGCCCTCTGTTCCCCTGAGAGTAGAGTCTCCCACAACAATAACCCTCCTGTCTTTCTTGATGGAGGCAGTCCTGAGGCGTGGAGTCGACCTCCTCGCCCTAGGCATCCTCCTGGGAACACTTGCTACCTCTTCCTCACCCACCGGTCTCTCGAGCTCCAGGGCCTCAAACCTGTTCCGTAAGGGCACCTGGGAAGGTGGGGCCGGAAGGGGAGGGCATCGCCTGCGATGTCGAGCAGGGACCTGTTTCCATTCCCCCTCAACTCTTAGGTCCCCTCCCTCTGCCCGACAGCGACAGGGCAGGGGGTCTACCCCCATTTGGGGTGTCTCACCCCGGTACCTCTCCTTGAGGCCCTGCAGGGAGTTACTCCACAAGTCTATCTCCCGCTCACACTCCCTGATGGCCCTCAACCTCTCCACCTCCTCCTTGAGCTCCGCCACCATGCGGACCAGGTCATCTACCTGCTCGCACCTCACGCACGCAGTTTCTCTGCCTCCCGTCGATGGCAGCAGCAAGCTCTGACACTCCCTACATCCCGTGACCTGAACTGCTGCATTCTTTAACGTGTAGTCGGTCTGGGTGTATACCGACTTCCTGGAGAGAGCACCGTGCCTGGTGGAGACCATTATCACCTAGCTAACGGCTGTCGTTAAGAGGTGTTAAGAGGTGTATCTTTCTTTGGACTGTATAAACTTGTATCTATCTGTTCCTGTAACAGAAGGATGAATATTTTCTCTTTGTCTGCAACTCCTTTTGCTAATTAGCCTGAAGCTAACTTAGTAATGTTACTTACAAACAAACAAACAACCCCACTATCTATAAATTTTATTTGTATGGAATGGGATGAAAGTAACATCCAAAAAATGGTGCTTTGAAGCAATATTTGTTAAATGTATACACATTTAAATGCTTTTTCCAGTCCTCCAATCAGAGGTGTAGCAGCAGGAGAGTCACTTTTTTGCATGACTATGCCCAATTGCAAATCAAAATTCACTTGCCATCAATAAACATTATTTTCTTGGTTTTCTTCCCCATCACAATTCCTGCCAAAATATTTATTAGAACGTCGACAAAAGGAACACTGGAGGACCTGAAGAAGTGTGAAATCGATAGATTTGAAAGATCTGCAGAATTATTTTGTTCTGCTTATGTTTTCAACATCTACTGCAGAAAGCTTCTTTCCTTCTGCAAAACTATTTGATGTGAGGAACGTTTCCTGTAGCGCAGGAGAGCCTATGGAATGAGCATATTAACTGCTCTCCTCTATGAACAAGCAGGGCACTAAAAAATTATCTCAGATACGATTCAAGTGACATTCATCAAATGTATGTATATGGAACAAATAAGGTTTTCCAAATACCTTTAGAACAGTTCTTATGACTAGAGCTGAAAAATGTGAAATCCCCCCCGTACTTTTCTGTCTAGCTCTCTGTTCATAAGACCCCTGCTGAAGATAGGAAATACCACTGAAGCCCATGAGCAGCTTTACAGTCCACTACCCTGCAGTGAGGTCTGTTCTTAAGAAATTCCTCTTTACTCTCTGTAAAAGATTTAAACTGAGTTTGTACAGCAATAGTCTGTACCTTTTGCCAAATTTTACAGATATCAAGTTAATTGTGCACTTAGTGTAAACATTCATCCAGATAAAAAACACAACCACAGAAAATATCGCATTGTAAATGAAGCTGATTTATGCTTCTTACACGTGCTTTACCTGGCACCTACGTTGTTGCACATGAATGCAAGGCTGTCATTTGTCCATTAGCTGCATGGGAACGAGGGGATAAATGGAGCAACATACCTTTTGCAAGCTCCTGTGTTGGAGCCGGCTTGAGCAGCAGTAGAAGAATCGGGAGACAAAAATTTCAATTCTCCTTAAAACAAATTTAAAACTCCCACTGGCCAGAAAAATCACCTCTTTCTCATAAGCCAGAACCATAAACAACAATAAAAAGGCAAGGTTCTCATCCAACTTTATTACTGAAGTAGGGGCTGAAATACTAGTTCTCTAGTTCTTAGAGAGGCACCCAGAAAATCCAAATGATACCATAGCTTAATATCAAAAGCTATTTTCTCCTCAAACAGTAAAGCTGTGAAAGTGCCTTTTCCTTAGCCTTTTACACACAACTCACAGTGCAGCAAACCCATGGCTAGTGACAGTGATATTATTCCAGAAAAATCCATCAAAAGGTAAAGGATTCTCACATTTCATGAAATGTTTATGAGATGACACCCATCTCTCAGAAGCTCAGGGGAAAAGACAAACAGATGAAGTAAGAATTCCCAATCCCCCAAAATACAATGCACTGGCACCATCTCACCCAGAAATCAAAACCTTGGGCTTGCACCAGGGAGAGGAGAGGGAGCTGTGCTGGTAAAGCTAACATCTGTAAGTCCTGTCCTTATCCGGTATCTTACCTATGGACTGAAACCGCTGTAGCTGAGTGCTTGAAACATTAATGTACTGGATAATAAAAACACAGAATCAAATGCCTCCAAAATCCAACACTGTGTTTGAAGAATGTGTGCAAGAGCAATGGCTGAGGTAGCATAAAATCGATGAATACCGTGAAGAGTCTGACTCACTGCTGTAGCTCAGATTTTCAAGGCAATGTAGCTACTACCAGCCGATGGGCTGGTGATAAGCGATGCGTGCAAACACCCACAAGGCAAGGCTAACAATTGGCCTAAACAGATCAGGGACAAATGCTGCTCACGTATTAGCAAACAGTAGGACCAGGAAAAAATCCAGCTAACCCAACCTGATGTGAGCTGAGCCCTCTGTGTCTTCTGGCCCCGCGCTGCTGGTGCAGTGTGGATGTGCCCATGGAGTCCTCCAGCTCACTTAGCTTTTAGGGGTTGTAGTGCTAAGTGCCAAATAAACCTGTATGTCCCAAAGTGCTTTAGATCATAATGAAAACTAATTTTTACATTGCTAGATTGTGTAATGATGTGTTAGCCTGACAGATTAGGAAAACATTTACTGTTGCTTTGCTTAGCAGACACAATTCATTAACCAAAATAGCTGACAGAAGCCTCCTGCCTCTTCCCAGTGTTATATGAACTTTCCTTACAGACACATCACTTCCATGGAAAGGTGGCTCAGAAAACATGTGAAGAAGGATGCAAGAATTATCCTAGTGACACATACAGTCCTAATTAAAGCAAGAGGTTGTGGGGATATAACCAGAAGAGGTGAACACTTTAACCCAGCCTTTTCTAATAAGACAGGAATAGTCTCACAGTGGGAGTACTAGAACGTAACACATGCTCCGTGAGTACTAAACAAAAAGCCTACATTATGGGAAATGTTGAGATACGCTTACAAAATTAGGAGCAATTAAGCACATATTCTGGTTAGCAGACTAAAACAAATCATTGTAAGTTCTCCTATTTAAATAAGCAGAATTGCTGTGGTGCAATGAGCACGAATAATGCTCATGGTAGGAGGAACGCTGCCTGCCACTGCACCTCCCTGATGTTATTTTTCCCTATGTGCTTCAATTTATCTCAGAAATTTCAGTAGGTCTTGACCATGTTTTAAAATAAGGAGGGAAAAATAAACATTTGCATTAAACTCAATGGTTTGAAGGAGCAAAGGAAGGGATAATCCCTGAGAGATTTGACATGAGTCTGTTTAATATGCTGTAGCTTCCAGAGCTGTTGGGTTCTGCAGAAGCACAGCTATAACTTAGGTGTCTGTGTAGGAATATAATGTTAAAAAAACACCAGGTGAAGTTGTGCTCTTAGTTAAATTGGTATTCCCCAGCAAGCCACATGGGTCACGAGTATAACTAAGGCTACAGTTTAGGTCTATTTGAATAGAGGAGGCCAAAGAACTGAAGCTACATAATTAAAAGTGTATTTTCCAAACATCTGGCATGGCCAGTGACGAAAGAAAAGTAAAGTGTGCTGTGCCAAAAATAGCCAAATTCATGGGGGGAATACCGTGGGGAGGCTAAATGCCTGTGCATATAGTGCTAGAACAGACATTTAATACAATTACATTATGAACACGTCAGATGCCTTCAGGTTCTCCTGCCATGGTTTGGTTCAGTTGTTAGGATTTTACAGATACTACCAGTAGGCAGATTAATAAGAGCAACTCTTGTAAAATTGATACAGTGCTTCATCTGGAGTTACAGAGTTCAACTCGTCTTCATAAAATTCACATGGAAAAATCATTACCAGATATGACCCTTTTTTAACACACTCAAAAAACAAATGCTTTTCATGTTAAGATTTCTGAACTTTGTATGTGTTACAGGGATTGTAGCCTCAATGTTTTATTAACAAGAAACACCAGGGAGGAAGGGGGGATGCTTGTTTAACAGACATATATTAAAAAGAAGTCCTGATGGCTAAACTCATCAACGGGTTTTTGAAAGCACATGCAAGATTTTTTGACAGAAGGGACATGCTGTCACTTTTGCAAATGCCTTTGCTGGCACTCGATCGTAAGCATCTTTACTCTGATGCTGTCCATTTTATCCACCCAGTGAACATCATCCTGACCAAGGCAATCAGGCTTAAAAACAGAAAGCAAAAGAGACAGGGTAAAGATATTTAAAAAGCTACCACCAACAAATTACAATTGCAGAGCAAGATGTAGATCCCTCGTTTTGTCACACATAATGCCATGACTTGAGGTTGCATTAGTGTCATTTTGTTCCTGTAACTCTACATTTATGGCAGACAGACGCATTAACTTTTGTCACTGTGAGATCTGGGGGAGAATCAGCCCAGGTGTGAGAAGCTGCTTGTAGAGCTCAGCCTTTAGGGGCTGAGCCCCTGCAACCCACCAGGCATTTTTCCTTTTCAGAAACACCTAGCTGTTCTTTACGGCATGTCCGGAGGGGCTCAGAGAACAACAGAGCAGGCAGCTCCGTGGCAGCACTGTGAACGCTTTTAACCCCAACATGATGCTATTCCTTTTTACCCGTTTTCAGATGTTGCTTTCTACTGCGCTTTCAGCTGTGATTTCACACATCTATGAAGCAAATCTTTGATGAATGGATGCCTGAATTCTTCCGAAGCCCTGATGAACTTAAAGAAATAGCTACCACTTGTTACATGGGTTCTTGTGCAGGCCACGCTCTGCTCAGCAGGGGCCTGACTGCCTAAACAGATGCAATTATTTTAAGGGCAGTCAGCTTTCTGAAATAAAATACTTTACTGACACAGCTGGCACATGCCTTTGGAATTATTCCTCATTTGTCATCACTGCTATCTGTATTGTAGATCAATTAATCTGTTACCTGCTGTTGTTTTGGTTAATTAAAATGACCTCAGGAAAGCAAACCATCCACAAGTACTTAATGTGCTTAAATCCCTATATAAGGGATATAAAGCGACTGCTTGATCTATCAAAACTCGGTTTTCAAATCCATTAACACCATCTCTCAACACTTTCACCTGAAGCTCTGTAACAGCTTCCAGCATCATTTAACTATCACAAATTGAAACATTTATATTTTCTATTCGTTCCCAGCTTGGGCCTGCAGATTTATCACTGTTAAATTAAACACAAAATGCCATGTTTAATCTCAAGTGCTTTGATGCCTCTCTTAAAAACTTCCGCAGCTCAGAGAAGCATTTCTAACTCATGGGTCATTTGTGTAGCTATTAATTTTTACAGTAAACTTTGAAGCTACTGCCCCATGCTGACCTCTCTCGTTGTGACTTGGCAGAGGACAGCCTAACCTGAATTTTCTTAACGCCAGGAAAGTGACTGAAGGGTGATGGTCTGACTGGAGGGACGAAGTTAGGCAAAGTAGGCTGTAGTAGAAAGAGGCAGAATCTTACTTGGAAAACGCATCTCCCTCCTCTCAGTTGCAGAGGGACCTCATGAGGGTTAGATTTCCACCACTGGTATCTTAATCAAATATTTTAATTTGTGTAGGAAGACTAAAGGCCTTCATGTCCTCCTCTCAGTGTCTTTAGCAGAGCCTTTCACTTCCCAAAGGATTAGGATTCCTCTTGCTCCCCATGCTGGAGTTCACCAAGACCACACGATAGGTGGAGTTCAGACCAATTAATAGCCCTACTCATTATTCTTCCAGGGAAAGAAATCATGACTTAATTTAATTCCCAGAAGTTGTGTGCATGGATACAGTTGTGACTTTTTGAACCATTGCTTTTCATTTTTTAGTTTGTTCATCAACAAATATTATAAACTCCGGGAAGTGCCTATTAGGAACTGTGTCCCATCTGTTCATTTGGAATAAAAATGTGAGTGTATGCTTGAAACATATTAACCTACAGTCAGGATTGCTTCATACAGTTTGTCCTACATGTCAGCCAGGAAGAGATCACTCAGGTATTTGATTTCTGCCACGGGTCCTCCACATGCCGGTAATCCCCATGTGGAGGAGTCCCATGGTGAAGCTTGAATAGCACTCTTTCTTGCCCACTCTCTGAGAAATTTTGCATCTTCCTCTTTTCCAACTTTACTTAACAGATCTTCCATCTAGATGTGCTTTGCAAACTTGTCAGTTTGGGGATAAATTCACTTGCAAACCAAGGTAATGACACTTCAGGCATTTCTCAACCTGAAGAGGAGAAAAATCTGCTATAGATCAGCACCTAGCTAGCCTACAGACAACTACTCCAGCAAGGAAAGAAAAGAAATACACCACATCACATTGCTCAAATAAGACCCTGACCCATGCCTCTTAAAGCTCAGTCCTTCCCTGTGTGCTGCGTGAAGCAAGAACCCTACACAAATCCAGCATGAATGTTTATTGTGAAGCTCTGCCCTGTCACTCATTTGCATGTGTGAGCTAACTTAAAATCACACAAGCTGCTATTTGATGTCTCGATGATGCAAGATGTTCTTAGAATGGAAGCCTCTCTGGTACATACATATGCTCATTTTCCATAATGAGCCCTCATTTTTTTTTTTTTTATCTGCAGTAGGAGGATCATTATGAATGGGAATCACAAAACGTCGTTGACAAGCAGTAATGTCAGAAGGTCTGAGGCCAAACAAACTGCACAGTGAAACTAACAGATAACAGGTAGATAGCATTTTTATGTAAAGTTTGAAATATTGCTGTGAATTTGCCCTTTCAGCCAGAAAGGTCTCAGGTGGCTGGCAGAAGTGCTCCGTGCAATCTATTGCTGTTAATGCTGCCTCCAAGGCAGAAATTTTTGTTTGTGTTGTTTTCTTCAAGAAAACAAAACAACAAATAGGAAGCACGATGAGGAAGCAAGATTGCAAGAGCAGACCCTGGGTACGCTGTTTATTTCTGTTTCTGCATTAAGTAGAACAGAAGCTTTTGTTAGCTGCTGATTCCGGTCCCCAGACATGAAACATCACTGCCCTCTTCTGTAACACAAGGAAGTTGTATCCGTCAGCAACCCAACGTGTCTAAGCAGGGAGGAAGGTAGGTGTATACCAGGTGATGATTGTTATAAATTAGTGGGGGTTTGTTCATTGTTTTTTTAGGAATTTGGAGAACCTGCTGGGAGGATTAAGCAAGCAGGTAGCGGGAGGGGGTGTTGGGTAAACACCACAAGCCCCCCACCTGAACATGAGCACAACGCGTGATCACCGGCAGAGGACCACACTATTGTCAACTATAGCAGGCATTGACTTTTGGGCCATGTATTTTCAATAGGGTAATTGCAATTGTAAAAAGTCGATTAGAAGCTGCTAACAACGACCCCCCCCCCCCTCAACAATGGACTGCGCAGCCTCAGCCTCGGCCAGTTCGACAAGTCCCGACAAGTCGGAACTCACCTGCTATAAAACAGCAACCCTGGAAAGGGAAGGTGCGTGCTGTTGTGGAGCAGAGACTCCCCAGATGCCCAGCGCTGTTTTGCTTGTGTCTGCTTACTTGATTAATAAAATAATTTCAATAGACCAGAAAATTGTGTGGTCTAACTTACAACAATTTGGTGCCGTGACTCGGATGAAGGTGGTTGATCAGGAATCCCTCTAGGGGAGGCGCCCCGCCGATTTCGGCGGCCCCAGAAACGGAAACTACTGCTCGAGCCCTTCACCGACGAACCCAAAATTAGACACAAGCAAATAAAACCGGTAACCCCTAGGTAATCTTTGTGCACGAAGGCCGAACGAAGACCCACGGGGTGGGTAAGTATAGGCCAGCGATCCGTTCGGTTGGGGTTGGGTATCCCGGAGCATGACGTGTGAGTTGTCCAAGTGCGGACGAATTGAGTACGGACCCCTCGGTAGTGCGGTTCCCACCTCCCGCGAGGGACTGGGCCACGAAAAGGGGGAAGCGTTGTGTGTGTGTGTGAAGGTGCTCCGGAAGATGGGGCAGAAGAAAAGTAAGCTTTCTGGCCTCATGGGGAGGGAATCCTCCAGTACTGTAGGGATACCTTCTGTCCCTTCTGATAGTACAAATGATTAAGAATTGGAATGATTCCCCTTCTAGGCGGGGAAAGAGTAAAGTTAAAAAGATTATTGTTGTATAGAAGTGTGGGGCATCAAGCCCATCAAAGGGGACAGCGTTTTCTAGCCCCTGTTCGGCTCCTTTGAGGATTGGGTATGCCAAGTCCTCGATATTTCTGGAAGAAAGTGAGTATGCACACCTCTGGATAAATTCAGATACGAGGACGCATCTATATCCTCTAAAAGAAAAAGGAACGTTAATAGTTCTGCCTCAACCCGAGGTTGAGATCTCAAAATCACAGAGGGTGTGAGCCCTCAGGGGCAGAGGGACCATGATGGGTCCAGAGAGTTGTCATGGAAACAGAAAAGCAGCAAACTCTTAAAACAACCTGAGTTTATGTGTGAGTTTGGATTGCTATTGGGACTGCTCAGGGAACTTTCAATGACTGCATTCCCTGACCGACCCTCCCTCCCCATCTGAGATCTCAGTCACCTCGGAAATTATAAACTGCTATACCGAAATCTGGTTAATTTGGGAATTGAGAATTTATTCCAACAAGGTCCAAAAGAAACCCCTATGGAATTTTTGGACCAACTTTTGAAATAATATTAATAACATACAATAATAAAGATTTGGACGTGGCTTCAGAAAACAGAGGCAATTGGCTAGCCTCATTCTAGGGCAATTGGCCTCCTGATATCAGAAAGAAATTGTCTTAGGCTGCAGAACAGTCAGGAATAACGGGGACCTGCGGCACCTACCCTAGCAGGTCCACTGGTTGAAATAAAGCTAGGAAACGAAGAGAGAGGCTTGAATTTTTGTTGGTTAAGGGAGCTTCTTTCCCTGTTTTAATTAGTCTGTAAATGTAATAGGGGCAACTGGCCAACAGGAAAAGGTGTTTTTTGTTGTTGTTGGGTTATGTTTGTATGTTTGTTTGTTTTGTTTTTACAATGCTTGAAATTTAAATTGGGAAAACAAATAGGGATACATAGGTTTTTGTATCTACCTGGATCTTCAAAATCTCTATTAGGTTGAGATTTGTTAGAACAATTAGCAGCAGAAACTGTTTTTGAAAAAGGGCAGCAAAGCGGAGGGATTCCGAAGAAGAGTTTGTTAGGATGTATATTGCGTCACTGGAAGTATATCGGGGGATCTCTGGGTGAGACGGAAAATAAGAAAATGCTGATAAAATATTGTAGCTAGTGGTGGCCTCTTTATAAGTTGGAATGTGAGGGAAAGTGGCCACCAAACGGTACTTTGGATTACAATACTTTGCTGCAATTAATGTTGTTTCTGAGGAGAAAAGGGAAATGGGATGAAATGTCGTATACTGATATGTTATTTCAGCATTTTGGAGGGAAAAGGTATGGAATTCAGTTGGCCTCTGACTGAGCTTTTGGTGCTGGTATTAGAAAAGTACATGCTGCAGAAATATAAAGAAAGTGTTATAAAGGGTTGTTGAAGGTGTTAAAGGTGTGGCATGTAGTATTTGATAAAGCTGTTTGAAGTTGAGTGAGCGGGGGGGGGGGACGGGGACGGGACGTCCCTCTCCCGTCGCCGCTGCTGCCTGGGTCCCCCCCCGTGTCCTTGTTAGTAAATAGCACAGAGGGGACTGCTTATGGAGAGGTTGGCCCAGCTGTTTGCAAGTAGTGGTGGCAGCTGCCCTACTAGTGGAAGAAGCACAAAAGATTACATTAGGGGGAGAAATGAAGTTATATCCCCTCACAATATACGTGGGGTGCTGCAACAAAAAGCTGAAAAATGGATAACAGATGCAAGGTTACTAAAAACGGAAAAACATTTGAGGTCCTAATATCCTCACCCAGATTAACATTAGAAACAACTACAGCACAAAACCCTGCTCAATTTCTTTATGGTGAACCAAATGAGCAGCCCGAACTTAGCAAGTGAAATTGAGGCCTGATCTGGAACAGAATCAGGTCCTCTGAGCCCAAGCTGGTCAGCGCAGGCTTGCGAGCTATATGCCATGTTAAGAGCTCTGAAATTATTAAAGAACAAAAGCGGAACAATCTCCAAGTTTTACAAGCTGTCAGGGAGCCTAAGGAGATCGTGGTGGTGCATGTAAAAGGTCACCAGCGAGGGCTGAATCCCCGAATCAGAGGCAATAACTTAGCTGACCAGGCTCTCATGTGCGTATAAAAAACCCGTGGGTATTAGCTCAAGAATGGGCAGACAGTATGAAGTGACTAAGAGAGCCGACTGCCCGAGTTGTGGCAAGGGGAAGGATTTAAAGAAATTTCCATGCTAAGATTGCTAGAAAGAATGGGGAGTAGAAAGGATTGAATGTAATTGTTTGGAGGAGGAGAGTCTGCCTTATAGGGTCTGGTGGGCATGTCCCCCTCCCCTTGTTTTCCTTTTACTACTGTGGAAAAGGAAAAGATGACACAAATGGGGATTTGATAAAATGAAAAAGGAAAAATGGGTACTACCTAACGGACGAGAAGTGTTAAAGTTTTAGGAATTAAATGGGCGTGAAGCCCAGAACTGATCTGGGAATCTCCCCTTTTGATCCACAAGATACAGCCCAGAGATAAGGACATTAACACCACAATGGGAAGGCCCCTATGTTGCTTTGCTTACTACAGAAACAGCTGTCCGGACTGCGGAGAAAGGATGGACACATGCCAGCCGTGTTAAAGGACCCATCTATGACGAAAAGTGGGAGATCGCTCCAGGGAACAAAGACCTGAAGCTCACGTTGCGACGAACCTGATAGGTACTGTGGGTTAAGGTAAAGGCCCTCCCCTGAAGAACACTACTGCTGCCGAGAAGAACTAAAACCCTTGTAGTTGGCTGCAACCCAACTGACGAGCGAGGCAGAGGAGTGAGTAGTGGGGAAAAATGGGCCTCAGCCATTCCTATTGGTATTTGGGGGTTCTCGCAGTGATTTTATCCTGCATAGCGACTCAACACCATCCACACCAGCCTTTTAATAAGACGGGACGACAGCACCACAGTACAGCAAATCACTACAGCTGGTGCTCCTAGCTTTAAGACTGACCTTTGTCCAGCTTACCCAAATGAGTATTTCTGTGCTAAATGGGGTTGTGAGACTATTGCTTCAAAATGGGAACCAGGGGCAGGCTGTGATAAATACCTCACAGTACAGTTTGGCCCGAAGGGGTGTAAATATTACAACAATAATGGGCATGAGATGCTGCCCATTGACTATAAAGGAGATTGAAATTGTTTAACACATCTCATGATTTTTGTGTACAGGTGGTCATTATACCAAGGATTCTATACCACACTGAAGAGTATATGTATACTCATCACACAGTGGCTGAATACCATCTGGTAAAGAGGGAGCCTATTACGGCCGTCACCTTAGCCACTTTAATGGCCCTTGGAGCTGCAGGTGCAGGAATTGGAATTGCTACCTTGCAGATCATACTGGGGTGGTAAGGGATACAACGACTAAATTGCGGGAAGGATTAGAAAAACGTGGTTCTGGAGAAAGGCAGAGGGCAGCACAGTGCAGAGCTGGGCACGGGCCCAGGCACCCTGCGTGGCACGGGCGAGCTTCCTCACCTGCCCGCTCCCCTCTCGAGTCCTCCGTACCCAGCAGCGTGGTGAGGAGAGAGCTCTTAAAGTTTATGAAATGCTGAGCCAAGACAGCGGAACTGTGTGAATGATGAGATTCTTACACGTAAAAAAAAATACACAGAGTTGTAGGTCCTTCTGGCACTCTGAATAAACACTCCGTGTAGAGACATTCCTCGCCCAGAGCAGCTCTGCAAGCCGCAGCTGATTTATGCCGAAGGGGAGATAAACACGGAGGTGCGCTCCCACAGCTGAGCCTGGGGCTCTCACACCTTAATTGCTTTGAACTCACTTCAGATTTTTATTTCATTTTGGTCTACAACACTAACATAAGGAGACGTGAGAGTGTAAGACAAATATAATTATCTTAGTGTCAGCTTGATTCGGTGGAGTATGAGTAGCTCATTTTCAGTCATTACCGTTGACAGGGCCACAGATACTGTAGTTTGCAAGAGAACTGTCTTCCGACTCTGGAAGTACCATGATTTCATGTTTAGCACAGCATCAGGTACTTCCATGGCTACACTGAGCCAACATATAGACCCAGCTAGGGGCCCTGAGGAAGTGACCAAAAGGCAAACCGCTGCACTGGGGACCTCCCAAGGGGCAGGAGATGGATCATGTCTTTTTTTCCCTCTGTAAAAATGAAAGTATGCCCACAACGTGCTTGGGATGCAACAACTGTCAGCTTTCTCTCATGGTGCTTCTTGCATGTGTTTCCAACTGGAGCTTCCTCTCTGAAATTTGTTCTTTACAAGTTCCTGCACCAACTTCAGTGGGTGCTGAGTGAGCGTGTACATGGCAGAACATATTTACACCACGACACTGCAAATCTATTTGATAACTTCCTGTCCAAAACTGCATGAGGATCAAATGTCTTTTCAACTGGAAGGAAGAGCAAAAGTAACAGCCAAACCTACCATGGCCTCCCTTGGTTCTAAGGTGCAAAGCCGCCTGTGCTAAGATGCTCATACCTCCTTCTTTCAAAGCTGCTCCTAGCCCTCCTGTCAGGGATGTCCAGAGCTCTGCTACTTTTGTTTATTTTTTTATCTTTTGAGCTCAAGTCCTCTCAAATAAATTCAACTAGTTTTTCAATGAGCTTGCCTTTTTCCACATGCATACAAATTGTGGGTGACACTTCAGTCCTCAAATACCACTCCCTAAATTAATCTCACAAGAGAAGAGGTGGAGTTTATGAAGTACAGACTAAGTCTCAAATAAATTAGGCAGCAGTGGTGCGGGAAGAAAAGTGAAGTAAGAGATAAATAGCTGTCAGGAAAGTAGAAGTGGAGCATAAGTGGACTCTGAACAATGCACGAGTGCTTCCCATTATGTAGAGCCTGCAGAGCCAGGAACGTAGGTCAGTGGCTCAAGAAGCCCTTTCCACCCCTGCACTTGCCAGCAAGGTGTTGGAGACGAGCAGCAGCGATGTCTCTATCAGCGGATTAAGTCAGGCACATGGAGTCCCTTTCTCTGCTTCCAGCGTACGGAGCACCAAGCAGGGAGCACAGCACCGAGGCAGTGCAGACCCAAAGCGCGATGCTGTGCCCCGCTGATGAACCCCACAGATCCTGGCTGGGGCCCTGCTGGAGGCAGCTCGGGGCTGCATTTTGCAGTGCCCACGTCCCGTTTGGAGGGGGTGGCTTTTAGAAATGTGACTTCAATGATGACTGCCAACTCTCAGTTAAACTCACAGAAAGTTGCTTATCTCAAAGGCCTGCTGAAAGGAGACCCCGTGTGCAGACTGTGTCAAAGCATATTAGCAGCGCTCAAGGAACAAAGAGACCAACATCATAAAGCACTTCCCAAGCCTGTTTAAAAATGTGAAGGATGGCCTATCTGCTTCAATGCATAAGAAAATATTTAAGGTGTAGACATCAAGTGTCAGTTTGTGAAGGTGCTCAGCTGGGATTGGCAGCATGACTCCCATTAAAATCGGTGTTTTTCTTCGGCTAAGTTCCTCCTCTCACTCCAAAAGGCATTTTTCCTGGTTGTTAACATTACACTACAAGATGGGGACAAGGTGATGATGCAGGAAACATTGTCTCTGCACCCAGTGCTGTAGATGATTTCAAGGGATAACAAAGGGCAGCTGCTCGCAGGCGCCTGAGAATGGCTTCATTTTGGGCTAGGAGCGAGCTCATGTCAGGTGGGTGTGGAGTTACATATCTCAGACTCCCCCAGTACGCTTCCACAGCAGCTCGGTGGCTCTTTGCCCACAGCTATTCCATTAAACTGTCTCAGAAATCATTCCCCAGCTATCCCGCTGTACATTAGTGTCCAGCAAGGGAGGAGAGCTTTCCTCCTGTGCAAAATGCGATCCCCATGGAGCCAACGACTGCTCCAGCTCTGTGCAAGCCCCACGGCTCAGACGGGTTTCAGCACGGAGCAGTCTCTGCCGTGCCAGTGGCACTGATCCATGGCTGTGGAAGCAGTTACGGCTGTCCCCCTGCTGACACGGTGGCTTGTCAGATGAGCACCTGATGGTAGGCATGTGTCACGACTCTTCCCATTTAAATCCGGGCCAGCACTTACTGTGCTATCCAATAAAAGAAACGGCCCCAACGAGGAAGCTGGCAAATGCACAGAGCGTCATTCCCACGTACAGCACAGAGCGTTTTTGAATTTCCCACCTGAAGAAGAGATTCACGTAAATTAAAATGAGCCCTTCTGCTGTGATGCTGGCCAAATTATTAGGCAATTAAATAATATGCTGTCAGTCACATTTGCAGCATGTGCAAGCGGCTGTGATGGCAGCTTTCCATGCTGTAGTGTGCACATAATAAACCCCTAGCAAACAAGCCCAAGGAAGTAACGAAACAAGCAGAGAAAAAATCAAAGCAATGGGTGGCAGACCAAGACTCAGAGGATGTCAAGAAGTGGCCCTTTAGAAAATCTGCCTGTTTAGACCATAATTAACCACTTGCTTCACTTCAGCATGATAGAAAATCCCAGTAAAGTGTACGAAGAAACCTTTGGAAATACTTTATCAGTGTGTTTCAATGAAATTACTGTCTCATGGAAGCTGAAATATTTTACAGGGACTGCAGATAATGTTTTGATGGGTTCAGGCAGAAATCGCTTCTAGATAGAGCAGACTTGATATGTTTGATTCAAAGGAACCTGGGTAGCTTTGTGTTATCCCTATTAAAAAATCACTTTGTTTTTATTTTAGTCTGGAATAAAAATAAATCTGGAAATCATGAAAGTTGTTGCAAAACAGAACTGTTATTTCTCCTGCCAACTATGATATCAAAGACACACAGCCAAGTACCACAGATCACTGAGTAGTTTTCACATCTTCCATAAATCCTTATTACACTGATCTACTCACAGACATCGACTCTGATTCGGGAATGCACTTAAACTGTTCTTTTGAAGTCAGCATCACAGCTGAACTCCGACGGGGAGGCGCAAACAGCCGGTCGGAGAAGTGTGAAGGGCGGTCACTGGGGGATGCCGAGACAGGAAACAGAAAATGGCAAAATGCGTTTGTCAGCCAGACAATCTAATTTCCCACTCAGAGGACTATATAGAAATTGCATGCCAGGGATTCACAGATTTAACAGCAGCCATCGCGCTTTTTTGTGCCCAGGACGAAGGTGCCTGCCGTGGTTTCAAAGCATGAGACATGTCGGCCTTGCCCCAGGAGTCCTTACGTCAGCCGGTTCCAAAATGTCCCTGTGTCTGAGCACATGGCTAGTTGTTTTCCTGATGGCAGAGCCTTTGATTCACAATTCACAGGACACATATCGTGTCGCAAACTTCTTACATGTCTCAGCATCCCTGAGGACCGATTCTGACCTGAAAGCTGCTGTGGTGCGCTCTGGCCATGCCAGCACTGCCAGAGACACAGCGTGCAGCCAGGGACTGGGGAGAACACCCAAATGCAAGCTGAAAATGCCTTATTCTTGGCATTCTATCCCAAGTTACAGTTATAAAGTTCAAATGGAGAATAAGGAATCTTAAACTGGAATGATTAAGACAGGCAGCTCTCCAATTTAAATTCCATACCTGGTACAGGGGAGTGGACACGTAGAACCAATGTTTAGGGTTTTTAGATGAGTTGATCTTTTTAAAATGAAACTGGCTGCTTTGACATAAAGTTGCACTGCCTCTGTCAAGGTATTTTCATTTTTAAAGCTTAGTATGAAATCCCTGAAATTCATCCAATTCCTTTTTCCGTGGAAGGTACTGGAAATATTAAATGCTGCAATTTCTTTCTGAATCCTTGCAAAAGGGTGACCTCTGCAGAGAACAGCACTACACTCTCAAGTGAGAGACATACAACCGTAGACAGAGATGCAATTATTTGGATGTATGCAGCACACAGAGGAAATGGTGAAGTTTGATGCTCACCATTAGCAGCAGCTGAAATTCTTTCCATAAATTCATGTCAGAAGCACTGCCAGTTTGATGTGTAAGTCACACCATGTGAATGCTTGAGTAATTCTCAGTGGTCAAGCCTCCTTGAAGCAAAATTGTGTTTAAACTTCCTAAATATATACCCAGTACAAGACAAGTCTTTTCCTTTTTTTGCAACATGACAACTTCCAGAACACGGTGCATCTCAGGTGGAGTTTGTACAGGGAGAGACACTTGGGCTGAAAAGCAGCACTCCTACAGCAACCTGTGGCCCCCATCAGAGACCTTCCAATACTCCACAGCTGGCGTGACCTCCTCCCCAGTGGGGCATTGCTTTAATCATCTGTAAACATCATCTGTAAACTTTTTATCATATATTCTTCTCTCAAAACGTATTCACAGCAGTCACAAACAAGCCAAACCTCCGTGGCTTCAGTGGAGAAGCCTGATAACCCCGCAGTGCATAAGATCCTTCCAGCCCACGCTCAAAACAACCATTTATTTCCCCTGAGCACTGTGTGCTCCCCAAAATATCTTCCTGAAAGCACAAATTCATCAGTCTTCACCTGTGCCCTGCACTCTCACCAAGTGAAGGCACCTGTGGCGGCAGGCTTCAGCCACAGTCCCCTGCTCCCCAGACATCATCCTAAAAGCAGGTGCTGTAGACCTACCGCTGCTCATGGTTGGGAAGCCCCGACTAAGGGGCTTTTCAGCACTTCCCTGGAGCTGCAGTGGTTAACTTAACCAGCACGTCTCTGTGAACTGTATACAAATAGAGTTGCTGGGTTCCTTTACGCATTCTTTATACTTTGCAAAACAGGGCAGGAACCAGAAATGTCAAAAAAGAAAACGCTTTTCTGTTTCACTACAGACTTCAAAGGTGATGGATGCAATGTGTCCAGAGAACTATGGAAATACATTCTCTAATGGTAGAAAATGGGTAAGCACACACTATCATCACAAAGTTTTAGTAGAAAAAACCTAGCATGTGCTATAATACCCGTACTCTGTCTATAAAGCCAAGGAAAGCATCAAGTGCAGTGCTTCCAATATTCAAAAGTGAATGTTGCTATCTTTCTTCTTTTCTTGTGCCATTCTTCTGCGGCTAAGTGCAGAATTCCAGTAATTTCAGGAAGAGCTTATAAAAATTCCCTGATCAGAAAAATCTATGAAAAGTGTTTCAGAAGTTCACATTTTTTCCCTTTATTTTCTTTCAGTTTTCAGAACTGAATGATTTTATGAGAGATAGCAAAACGGTGCAGCGATAGTTATCAAAATTGTTCCAATTGGGAAAAAAATAAATCTCTTTCAAAAATTGTAGGCTATAGGGAAAAGACCCAGCAAACCTGAAACAAACGATTAAACCTTAGAGCATCACCTATCATCGGGCACTGAAGAACAGTTTCTCTACGCGCTCCACTTGTTTCTCCTGTGAGCCAATGGCAGCACTTTTCCAGTCTTAGTTTGTTTGAAGACGATCTCCACTTGCGTGAAGACAACACAGAAATGTTCTTAAAATGACAAATATTTGCATAAAAAAAAATATTGTATGTGCACAAGAGGACTACACTGCAGTGTGGCATTGGATTATAAAAGAAAGCTACCCATTAGTAGGTGCTTTTGGTGGGGGCTTTTTCTGGGGGGTCACTTGAGCGAATTCCGAGCACTCCTTGTTGGACTCAGGAACCCACGGGCACTTGGGTTGTGTTCCATCCTGTTAGCCTGGCTCTTTCGCACTGCTGAATGGCAGATCCTACACAGATGCCCACATCTCCCTCTGATGGGCAGCACTGCAGCTGAAAAGCAGAGGTAGGGCCGGCACCCTCGGGCAGTTTTGGGTTCCCTGCAATGAGACATTCCTCGCTGCTGGGCGGGCGGTGGGCAGCCAGCTGATGGGCAAGCCGTAGCTGTGACTGGCGTAAGGATCGTGTTGTAATCATGGAAAACATTTTGGATAAACAAAGAGCGGCTCTGAACTGCAATTATTTCTATTGTCAGCCCAAAGACAACACGGAGATGCAATCTACTTCATTTTGGCTCCTTTCCCTCAAAATTACAGCAAAGATCCACTTATCTTGAAAAGCGATGAGGCTGTCTTTGGAAAGGACCCAAACCCAGTGCACCTTTCCAGCACGTCAGGGAAAAGCGGGCTATCCAGCCATCCGATGGGACACGTTTCTCTAGGAGTCCAGCAGCAAAAGAAGGAGGAAAGGTTTTAAAAATCATTCAGCCTTAAAAAAGCTTCTAAAACTCTCCTGTTTACATCAGCTGGGAGTTTGGAAAGCCCACAGCCAAGCAAGCAATTGTGCAGGAATTGTGCAGGCCAGGCCTGCAGACAGGATCCTAATATGCCATCAAATATTCACCCGGGGAGATGGCCAGAGTTGCCCACACGTTACTGTTGTTTCGAAGGAAGCTGACCTCAGCTTCTCCAGGGGGACTTCACCATGCAGCATGCATTTCTGGCTGCTGGACGCTGCCCCTGCCTGCTCGGTCTGTCCAGGAGTATTTCTGTACGCTTTGTAAAAATACATGCCTAAAAGTACAGGCTCCTCCTACAGAGGAGCAAAACCTGATTACCGAGTGTTATTTAATATGATGGGAAACAGAGTCCTCTAGTGGTCTCTGATCGCCACAATACCAGGAGCAGGCAACAATTTAGGGGAGAAAGTGAACGATCTCAAAGAAACAAATCTTAGTCCAAAGCTAAAAAGAATCAGGGGAAACTTTCCCTGTGGATGTTGACAGCAGTCTCTGGAGTTTTCTGCAGAAAATCTTCCAGTGTTGCCTGTCATTTCAGGTATGCTAAAAAGATCTCAGGCAGATGCTATGGAAAAAGCTTTCTTCACCCATATATCTGATACGATTGTACTACACGTGAACTGTGCTGATGTAACATACCGAAAAAGAACCTTTCCAAGCTGTTAAGTAGGCAGTTAAAAGGGAACACTGAGCCTTATTAGAACTTAACATAAATATCCAACCGGGATTTCAGAAGTAAACCTGAACATTTCTTGAATCCAGGAAATGATCACAGAGGCTTCTGTCATCCACATCGCAGCAGCAGCTGGCGCTGGTATTTGAGACAAGGACTTTATGTTTGACAGGAGAAAAGTCTGTAGAAGAAATATGTAAAATTGTAAGAAAATGTCCAAGTGCCAGGGGAGTGAGGGAAAAAGTGGGAGAGTGGAGAGAGTAAGCAAGATGGGGTACAGGTATGCCAACAGCGGGACCCGTGTGCTGCTAGGGACAGGCTGACAAGAAGGAAAAAATATCAACAATTTGCCACTGCAGATAGGTGAAACAGGTCGATGTGTGCTGGTGCCAGCTTTGCAGCTGTTTTTATTCAAACCAAGAATTCACCCGTGTCTAAAAAACGTGTAAAATGAAGTCTTGTAAAATAATCGACCCATTTTCTATAGGCGTTAAGATTTCTCAGAGGTATCAATAAAGGCACAAAGGGCAGCACAGCGTTCCTAAGGCATACTGTATGTATCCTGGCATCTGCTTTATGCGCTCCAGGATCTTAAGCAATCCTTTGGCAAAGGTACATGACCAGCCATAAAAATCTGGCAAACAGCAGTTTCTAAGAAAAATTTGTGTGGTCTTCGTACCAGACAGTTCCCAGCACTGTCATTAGAGGCTTATCTCAGGAAAACACTTGGAAAAATCTGTTCTCCCTTTAAAGAACCTCATCAGTCAGAGCCACAGGGGTCATCTGTCATGACCATCAGCTTCCCTCTCCAGCATACCTCTGCAGAGCTGGAGCATAGCTAGATAAGTTCCATATGCAAAAATTCAGGGTCAAACAGCGCCTGGCTGTATTTCTAGATGGCATCTTCAAATCTCTACCCCCACATCTGACTTTTCTTCTGTGCTGGCATGGCTTTTATCAGCTTTATCTCTTGTATTTCATAAACTTGTCAAAAAACTATTGCTGAACTAAGTGACAGACATAAAATAAAGTTTGAAAAGATTCCAACTTTCATGCAGCAGGGGAAATTATTTGCTTTGAACATGCTGTCAGCCTCAAACAGGGTAAGGGGTGAGTGCAGCGTGCTCAAGCCAGTGTTTTGTTCCGTAGTCTGACATGCGCAAAACGATTCCACAACACTGAGAGCTGCCCTGCACCTCGGTCAGTGCAGAACCACAAACCAAACAAGCCTGTGGAGATACGGCTTGGGAGGTAATTTAAGACATCAGTGACAAACAGGCAAAGATGTACAATAACCTAGGGAAAAAAATACTAGGAAAAAGATCAACTTGCTGTGTAGCAAACGCAGGAATCTGTTAAGCTTCATAAAGGCAATTGTCGCTTACTGCTTCTACATCAGGTGTGGCCACCAGAGTGACAAGAACAGGCTCTTTTTCCTTCTAAGAAAGAAAGTTTGCATTTGGCAGTATGAAACTCTGAGCACAGTTGTGTTGTCATCACCACAAACTCCCAAAGGGTCCACAGCTCCCTCAATTGCCATTAGTCCTTCCGGCTCAGCAAGACAATTCTTTGTTGCTGTGATGAGACACAGCTTTTGGTGCAGCTTTGCAGAGGGGACAGAGGATAAACACGTTACTGGCTGGTCTATTAGGATTTCTTCTGAAGAGCACGAGATGCTTTTTATGGACTGTAAGTCCAATGGGGATGATGGAGGTGACTAAAGCTTTTCTTGTGGTGGACAAAACTGTTGTAATTCCAACCAGACGATGTTCACATAGGAAAGAAGCCTTGATCAGTAACAGCCTGGATTATTTACTGATAGCAGCAGATGTGCTGAACCTTGTTCTCATGAAGGAAACCCAGGATGTAAAGTTGGGGCTTTCTCTACTGCCCTGTACCAGCCAATTGCTATACAAAACTGGCCAGCAAGAGAGATCCCTTTGATTTGGTGGCCACAGAAATGTCCTTGGTGATTGCCACAGAAGAGCCCCCCTCTGCTAAAGGCACTGAGGGGCTCAGCAGCCTCTGGCACCGCGAATCCTAAGGTGTGCTGTGACTCGTGGGACGTGACAGAGCGAGCGTGCAGCTCCCTGCCGTGGCGGGCCACCTCCAGTCCTTCCTGGGGAGCCAGGCCTGGGGTCTCCCTTGTCTCCTTGCTCTTCAAAAGGCATCTGGCAAGGTAAGGTGCTAGAGGATGGATCGATGCCCAGCAACGGGTGACAGCGCATCGATCAAACAGCCCCTGACCTCCTCTCCCCTGCACTAATGCTGCAGTTTTTCAAGTGACTGGCCGAAGCAAAGGCCTGGAAAAACAGATTGTTCTTGTATTGCGCTACAGAAAAAGCTTGTGAAAAGAAACTTGGTTTGATGGGTTATCTGTTTTGAACTACTCAGATCTCCACACCACGCTGACAGTCACTTTTCTACCCACATTTCTAATGACACAAGCCATAGTTTATGATGTGCAGGTCTGCTGCTTTCTATGGACAAGCCACACCAGTTCTAACCATTAGCACACATTCCCAGCTTCTGAGTGGAGTCAAGGAGCACAACAGGATCTTAGATAAAGCACACAGCCCTCTCTGAGTAAGAAAAATAGATTTCTAGTTGTGACATCCTGCAGTGGTATGATTGGAAGTGTCAAGTGCATTTTACTCAATGATAGGTACGAAAAACAAACACACCGTGCTCCACGATACCCTGTTGCTACTTCTATTTGCATTATCCGTAAGTGGTTATTTTCCATCCAAAGTTTCTACAGCTCCAGCTCCTAGATGTGTCATCACATGCCTATTACTGCAGGCACGGAGAAGTTTTTTCTCTCTCCTCCAGCAATTCAAACAGTAACCTTTGTCACACCTGGCTTTCCCCTTTGAGCATGCAGCTCCTGCCACAAGTGCAGCCTCTTCATAAAGGCAAAAGGAGTGAGAGATGTGGCTCAGTCCTGGAGAAGCTTTCCCCAGCTAGCCTCCAGGGGACAAGGCCATTAACAAAATTATAGCAGGTGATTACTTCAATATGAATAACAGATTTATATGAGTTTAATACCTAACATCTGTCTAGCCAAAGCAGGATACTAGCTGATTGTACTTTAAATACGCCAGTTCTCAGTAATGGTAGGTACTCAAAATAAAGTTAGCAGCACAGTTTCTGTACAGTTTTTGTAAGAACATTTAAGGTAATGATCACAAAATGAAGCAATCTTTGAATGCCAACGTCTAAAGCCGAGTGCCTGGCTCTTCATGTAGGCAGCCACACCTTTGCACAAAGACTCAGCAGCCACAAAACAATGGAAAGTGCTTGTGTTCAGTGCTGTTTTGGGGTAAAACCAAATCAGAAATACTCTTGTCAGCTCCCCTTATAATTTAGATGCTCCTTTAAGCATTTCTGAAGGTGCAGAAGTATCAATCTGTGCATGCTGCTAGCCTGAGCAGAGCACACTGTGTTAGTGGTGGTGTTTACTTCACCCTTGCTACCTATCATTTCTTGTGGTCAAAGAGCCCATCATGTTTTGCTATATTCAGCATGGCTCCTGAAACACCCAGGGCACTGGAGCTGATGACCCCACAGGTCCTTCCCAATCCTGTGTTCCTAATCACTCGAGGAAGGCAATGCGTCCTTCTATGTGCTCGTAAGGACCTGTCGTAATCTTAATTAAGACTGTGGGCATAATCACGATGCAAGTCATAACCATAACAATTTAATTAGAATTATTAAATCCAAAGAGCCAGAAGTACTTAATTAAATAAGCAGCTTGGTTTCTTAGCACAGAGACATGCTTCACATCACTGCAGTCATAAAATTCTCACTGTGCAAAACTGTGAGTTGTTGTTTGATAATAATCAATAGAACAGACTATTGAATAAATACCTTCTGACTTGTTTTTCAAGCCATCATATTGGTTCCAGTAGCTTGCAAGACAGATATAAATAACAGTGCAATTGCATTCCCCCAGGCTTGCTGTTATTGGTATCTAAATAACCACTGACGTGACCAGATAAAGAGAGAAAAAAAATCTCATTTGTCAAATCTTGCAGATAATTGTCACTGTAACCTCTGTATAGGGCTCAACTGCCAGGGTTACTGTCCACATCACTTATGTTCATGGCACGTCTTTTTTCTCTGAAGTTCACCACAGCTTCCACTCAGTTTGGAGTAATAGGGGAAGTGTACTGTCCTACAGAGACTACATTTTTTGACAGAGCCAAGGACTAAAAATATCAAAAATACACATCTGCCAATTAGTAATAGGGATGACATACTAAGAATTCCAAACACATTATATAGAGAGCACTGCAGATCTTTATGAATCTGAGTCAGAATAACTGGTTTTGGTTTGGGCTCCTGTGAGAAGTGTTTTGGTCCTTTCTCATCTTAGAAATGTATTCCTGTTGTCCAGGCCTACTGAAGCCAATGAAAAGTCCCGTTTTGATGTGGGTTTTGGATCACAGATCTACAACTAACATGCAATTACAAATAAAAGAATTTGTACAGTAACCTATTTTTGCTGTGACCAGACGTCATCTATACGTGATTTCTACCAACATACCTGCAAGAGGCAGTCTTTGCCAGTTGCTTGGGAAGTTTTTTCCTGGGTATGTGTCCATGTTTCAGCGCTGTCTGGCTCCTGTGATCTTCAGCACTTGGGTCCAGGACCAGCTGTGCAGCTGTGGCCCCGTGAGCGGCTCTCTGCACGCACATTGTCCCATGAGTGTGTGGGGCTGCAAGGGAGGAGGTCACCGGCAAACCCCAGTATTTCTGAGGGGAAGCTGCTGGGGCCATAGGCATGAGACACAGCCCACCACAGCTTGCCCATGAGTGCTGGTGGCCCCTTGAGTGCTTCTGTCACAGGGGTGCACATGGCCCTGGGAATTCCTATTTATAACTAACTGGTTTAAATTAGGCAAGGGGTGTCCCTCCCTTGGGACAAAACTGTTCACATTCATCTCCAGTGAAGACAGAACTTGCTTCCTGTGGTGGGACTGATTTTGAACCCCACATAAATATGCAAATGACATGGAGCAAAACTGTCACCTATCTTTAGATATCCTCAGGTGACAGAGAACTGTCATGTCCTCCAAGCAATACATCCTTTTCTTTGGCCTCCTGATGGCAAAGACTGCCATGAGCAGCTGGCACCAGCCTTTGCCTCTCTGGAGCATCAATACTGGCAAGAGCCAAAGTAAAACCTCATTGCATGGCAGGGGCAGGTCACAGTTTCAGGGATAAGTTTCTCCTGCCACAGGAGAGCAAATGCAGTGGCACAGCCCTGTGCTCTGACAGCCCCAGCAAGGCATGCCCAGATGCAAGTATGATGGGCCCATCCTGCACCCTGTGCTCCTTCTGTTGGAGACTACTCACAGGAGACAGCACGGGCAATCAGGAAAATATTTAAGGGGTTGGAATAGAAACCAAACATTTTCAGGACATTTGGGACAAGCGAATAGGGTCACAGGATGTTGAATCTCCATTCAATGCTCAGTGATGCTCTCTCATCCCTCAGTTTCCTTCCTGCCTTTACCCATTTTGTGTGCCCGACTTCATGACACATGCTGCCCCAAATGCCTCATACACACTGGGACATCTACACACATACATGCACACGTTCAAAAGCCACGCAACCCCAACAACAGCTTACAAGGAACTCTTCCTCGCCCCTATCTGCCAGCTATTCAGCCTGCGAGCAGCAGATGGCAGCCCCACTGGCATTCCTCCTCGCCTCCCCCCAGCTCAGGCCGCCCCTGCAGAGAGCACTTCAGCCCCTGGCAGGAGCAAATCCCACTGCTTCACACCTCTGCTGGGACTCCGGCACTACCCATTGCATCTGGTAATGGCCAGGGAAACTCTGTCTGGCCAGTGAAGTCTGGAGCTTCCCACCCTCCCTCCCTGCCGCAATGCCCGAGCTTTGTGAAATCACTGCCTGAATGGAAATTCCTCGCATGTGGACAGACTGAAGCACTGCTGCTTCCTCAGCCAAAGAGTGGAGAAAAGGCTGTTTACACCCAGAGATAACCTACGCCCAGCACGGTTGGTACTGCATGGCTTTAGGCTCGCTCACTTACCTGCATAATTTGTTGGCAGGGGGCAACCCTCTCCTTAAGGAAACTTTGGACCCTGGTCTCTGTTGTGAATCTGTGCTGGTTTTATTCATCGGAAGAAGAGATGTTCCATGTGACATGTCTGGTAATATTTTTCTGAGTGATATTTTCCTGCAAAATAAATAATCATTTGTCTGCATATCCCTTCCTCAGCCCCCCAAAACATTTCTCCTTGTACAGTCACTTATACAAGCACAGAATACAAAAGGAGAATAAAAGGTTTGGCTGTTTCTTCGCACAAACATATAGCAGAATACAGAACTACACCCAGGGGTTTTAGAAAGGAGAACAAAATGGGCTTCTGAGGAAAACTGAGTCACAACTTTCTCTCAGCTGGCTGCCCCATGTTGTGAAACTCATGGCAAATAACACCTCCACGCCAAAGCACGGGAAGGTTTCCTCCCCCCTTATCGCCATAACCAGAAAAAAATATCTGAAAGCAACAATATTTATTTTCCATACTCCATTAGTAGCCCAGAAGCAATTCAAGCATATTACTAGAAACTGAACCCAGCTAATTAAAAATAATGTCCCAAACTACACTGCTGTCTTTTGCAACTGGAGCTGGCTGCTGCAAATAAACATACACAAAAACAAGGACAAATCACAATAAATCTAAGCAGACAGGTACAAGCAAATTGGTCTGTGGAAGTGACATGTCTCTCTGCTTAAATGTCTACTGCAACTCCCAAGGAGACATGGTAGGATTTAATCTAATTGGCTTTGCCACTTCCCTGCAGCTTAATGTGGGAATAACTGCAATTATATATGACTGTACTTAGCCCAGTACCAAAAATCCATTTATTAGGCTATTAGAATCTATAGAAACCAGGGGGTTGAGATCATTTGGATATGCTGGTTACATACTTGGCCCGCTAGTTATTTTGTGGTTACAGTTTCCAAATTGCTACTGATGAGGTGGCAGTAGAAAAGCAGATGCAGTTAAGCATTTGAATGGATGGCTTAGAAGGGTTTTCGTCTTGCTCCAGAATCCATAATAGCACCTTATACGTTGGCTCGGTGCTCTGCAAATCTCATAGTATTTAGCAGGGGATTGGGAAACCAAGAGGTTGCTGAGGTTCAGAAATCTGTTCATCATAAAGCAAAGCACCTTTGCATGTGTGGGACCCCACAGAGTTGGCACAGCGCGGCATGGAAATATGGAAAGAATTATGTTTAAGGCCGGCCTTTGGGGGCGACAGAGGGAAGAGCCTCTATTCTTCTTGTTTTGCAGCAATTGTGGGGCTGCAATTAGCAAGAAATGCAAGAAAAGCCATGGGGCCATTCCCAAAAAAATTGGTATCGCCTCTCCCACCTGCTCAGTCTGCAAGCGGCGCACAGCACGATGAACCTGCAAACCCTGTCCTTTAAGCTTCTGTCAGCTAGCGCAACCATCATAAAATTCAACTTGCCAAACAGATGTTTTTAAATGAGGTAGTAAACTCTCACAATTTCATTTTTTTTTCTGCATCGTGGTAATTGCTGGGATAAAGGTGGAAAGTTTTGGAAGTCTGGAAAACTTCAGCTATAGCAATAGTACTCCGATGTACACACAGCAGGGGAAGGAAAAATAACAAATGGTTCTTCGGCTTATCCATGCTACGGTGAATGCCCCGCTTCATGCTACTGCAGGCACTGGACTATGCTAATGGGGTCATACCTCTCCTCCCTGCCTCACAGCTCAACAGGGAAAAGTCACTTGCAGATGTCTTTCTTCGATGGCAGCAGTGTCCCTGCTAAGAGAAACTCCAGCCTCAGAGAATTCTGTAGGGACAGCTACCCTAGTGTTGGGCAAAAGGCGTTTTTGAAAACACTCATCAGCCTAAACCAAGGGCCAGTAAGACATTAAGCCTTCTGAGGCACCCTGTTAATCAAAAGTTATGTTTAATATACTTGTATCAGAGACCCTTAAACTAGTAGGAGAGCAGTGACTAAGTATTTTCTCTGAAAACCTTTAAATTGTAACTCAAATGGCGATATACTAAAATATTTTTTGGCTTGCAGCAAGACGCATCATATACCATTACATTCAGAGACGCAGAAACGTTCAGGATGAGCTCTCAAATGGCTGTAGTATATCACCCTAGAAGTGAATTCACTGCACTACACAACCTGATGCCACATGACAAAGTGTGACAGCTGATCTGTATTGCTTATGAGATATTGTTGAGATATGCTGAATATTTTCTAAACTGCTATCAGAAAACATATGTTCCCAAGGGGTAATGATACAGTGGGTCTGAATAACTCATAAAAATTATGAATGAAGTGTTCTCACTTTCATTTGACCTTTGTTGCTTCTCCAGCAGACAGAGTTAAATGTGTAGCACACCAGAATGCATCTGAAGATGAGACAGATGATAATAAGTAGCTGTTAAGAGATGCTTACTCCACTGGCTCTATTAGTTCAGCTTGCTTGCAAGAAAGAATTTCCCTGCACGTGTGAACAGAAGTGTAGATAAATAAAGGGAAATACCCAGGTTCATCTTTTCCAGCCTAAACTCCTCCAAGCAAGAGGCACACACAGTGCTTTGTCAAAGGCTGAAGCCCGGGGTGAGGCACAAGGAGCCGTGCAGGAACCACAGAGCTGGGGGCCCTACTCAGTGCAACTCCAGCATCAGCTGGGAGCACTGACTGCACCTTTGACAGCAGTAGCGTTACAGAGGTACCTGGAGGCCTTCACTCTCCAGCTGCATTTTCCCTTCTGCCACATCTACAGCCGAGGTATTCACCTTTTGCAGAAAGGGCACAGATCGTAAGAGATCTTTCTTGCCTACAAAAATATGCCTGCGTATTTTTTTTTAAATGTCAAAAGGAGAGCAATATTTTTCAAATGCCAACAGGCAAGCAGTAACCATGCATCCTTGGAGACTCGGACAGGGCATAAATTACAGAAGAAGAGGCTTTGGTCAACCAAACCAGAGAACCTTCTGTCCTTATGAAAGTAATGCACAGACTGGACAGATATCTGGCAGGAATGGTTTAAACATAACCAGCACGTCGCAGGGTAGGAGGAGGGCCTCGTACTGGGGCTTGTAGCCTGCCTAACCCACCCCTCACTTCTGTCAATCCTTTTCTTCCATCATAACCCATGGCTCTTGGCTTCACACCACACCCTGCTGGCAGGGTCTGAGCAGCTGGGAATGTCTGGTGGTCCAAGGGCATTCAAGGGCTTTGGGAGCCATCCGTCCCTTCCCTTTTCATGCTATCTGGGTCAGATACTGCACCGACTTAACTGCCAGGCTATCCCAGATAAAGCTCCTGAAGCTATTTCACTTCTGTAAACATACGACGTGAGGCCAACCAGGGACCAGCTGGGAGTTATCTCCAGTGGTCACTGGGATTCACAGCTCTGACGTGTCCTTGATTTTCTCTTATCTTTGACACTAAGGCCTTTGACACTAAGGAGTGCTTTTCAGGGCGGAGTTTTTCTGAGGCATTTAACAGCCTCCTTGTTCCATTGTGCATCACCCACCTCACCCTCATGCCAAGCCCTCCGGCACGATGGGCATGAAGAACGTGCAGCGTTTTGCCACTGAGGAAGCAGGTTTCCACACGCTCTGCTACACAATCTCAACAGATGCTACTAAGAAGGCTAAGCAGCGTCTTTCACAAAGTTATAAATTTCCCCACGGTCCAGGCTGCGGCTTTCAGAGACAGAGCTATGCACAAACACAAGGAAAGGACTCCGGTCCACACTGGGAGCTCTCAGAAGAGCTCAGGTGGGAATTATGTCTGGGGGGCCGGGGGGAGGATGCCAACCAGGTGCCCAGGCTCACCCAGAGAGCAGGACTGAGTGTGGTGGAAAAAGTAAGTGGGTGAAGGGCATTGCATTTCTGAGTACCAGCTCTTTCTGGAAGGACACAGTCAGGCATGCATCACGACCATGCAGGAGCACCCCTCTCTCTGCTTCCTCCCAACAGCCTGGTTTTGAACATTTGGAAGCAGCAGGGTGGAGGCAGGACACAGCGTTAATGACACCTGCCACCTAATTGAAGCTGTGCATGGGAGTCAGAACAGCAAATATGTTGCATAGGTGCTGAGGCACTGCAGATGATAAAAAGGCACAAGGTAAAAGGGAAGGTGATCGTAAATGGGCACGAGCGAGCATCAAACACAAAGGAAGTTGTAATGAGAGCAGGAGCGTGGAGAGTGACAATTCTGCATGGGAAAGATAAAGCTGGAACAGGAACGGGATCAAGAAAAAGAGCAGAGAAAGGATGGGGAGGAAGAAAAATTTGAAATGGAAACGATGAAAATAGAATATGATTTCCAGAGGGAAAGAATAAGGGTGAATGGGGGTCCTACTGGGTCAGCCCATGCATATTTAGTCAGTTATAATAAGGTAAAATTGCTTCCTCATTACAAGGAAGGGAATGATGTTGATATGTTTTTGCAGTCTTTTAAAAAACTGTACAGAAGTTATAATTGGTGAGAGGAGGCATGAGCAGCACAGTTCAGACCTTGCTCAATAGGAAAACCCTAGAGGCCTATGCCAAGCTGGCTGATAATGACTGCCGTGACTATCAAAATTGTGCAGGGAGCTTTTCTGAGAAGGTATGAGGTTGACCCCAGAGACCTGCAGGGTTACACTCAGGTCTCCAAGGAAAGGATCTGATAACTCCTTTCCTGAATTGGCTGTAGAAATGACAAGTTTATTTAACAGGTGGATAGAAGGTGAAAAGACATTTGTATCTCTTTTTTTCCCCTTCCTTTTTAAATGATGAAATTATCCTTAGGAGCAGCTTCTAGAAGATGTTCTGAAGGACTTGGAAGCCTGCTAGACAGACAATTCTTCTCTTACAACTGTCAGCCTATTAATCAGAGCAAATTTTTATGTGCATCCACAAAATAATGGAGTTGTGGGAATCCTACCTATTTCCACAAAGACCTGCCCTTTCTTTCAGAAGCAAACAGACAACAGTACACAACTGCCTAAATCTTACAAACCACATTCTGTTTCTTCAGGGACGTAATACAAGAAGGAAAAGAAAAAACAAAAACAAACAACTCATTACCAATATTATATATGCCAAAACTGCAGATATGGCACAGAGTGTTAACAAAGAGATGCTTACTTCAGCCATACGCAAGTGCACTGTAAAAGCTTAACATAAGCAAGTTCAGACAGAGTCTCTTAAAAGACCCTTAGTGCAAGCACTGAAAGCAGCCTCTGCTTCCAGAAGTCAGGCTGGTTTGCTCCTACTGGAAAGTATTAGCCAAGCCGTGTCTATATTCCAGCTTGAATTCCCATTTCAAACAAAGCATGAAGTACTGAGAAGCGAGTGGCTGGAATACGAGACAGATGTTATCCTCCACTTTCTGAAACATTTACTCATCGTAACGAGCCCGTAAAATGCAACACTGACTGAGCTACTGCTCTCCCAAATTCCTTCCAGACTCCCGACTAAACTTCCCCTGGGCCTGGCAATGTTGTGTTGCTTCCTCTGGCCCTTTGCTCCCGTGCCTTCCTTGCACTGCCTCGGGTCGCACCCTCCTGGCTGACCGGCACCGCCGGCCTGAGGCGACTGCTTCGCCCCAGGCTCTGGAGTCAAGGCTGAAACAAAGAAACGTGCCCTGTGTCCAATCTCATTTTCTTTAATTTCTCCTTCTTTACTACTAATCATTTTCTTTCCTGTTTTTAACTCATCTGTTTTCTCATTTACCTTCTAACACTCGTCTTTATTTGCCTCTGACCCTCAATCTGCAAATTCCCTCTGAACCTGCACACCTTTTACAGCTCCTTTTCTGCTAGCATCATTTGGGCTTTAATTTGATTGGCTTTTAATTTCCTGAAGCGTTTTTGGCATGGGTAATATACTGTGTTTCAGGGTGTGAAAATAGTAAAATGTTTTTTCCCTTGCCTTCCTGCTTCTTTTGTATTTCCTATATACAAGCCCTACATCCCCTATAAAGACTTCTGTGGAAGACTTAACATTACTTAGATCAAATCTCATTTTCCTCCTTGCACAAGGACACACATCCAGCAATTTGTCACACAGTAGAGAAACTGGGGTTAGGACAGTAGGGCTGGGGCTTCACTGATGTGAGAGGCAGCAGATTTTGGTCTAAGGGCATGTGTTGAACATCTCACTTCAGTACCCACCCATTGGTATGCTGTGTGCCATTTCCCATACGTACTCCCAGCATGAGATCTATTTCATGCATCTCTGGCACCTTTTCTGTAAAAAGCATATTAAGTGACATGCTTTTTAATGAAGTGCTCTTGTGTGATGCATGGTTGCCCGTGAAACTACTAGTTGTTAAATGAAGCTAAATGCACAGCAAAATCAGCAGAACTCCATACTGATGCAAGTACCAGTACGTGTAGTCTGGCCTTTCTATTGCTCATTAACCTCTGGAATAAACATATTTTAGCATCTGCTCTACTGCCAGCACTTAATGTAAAAGAACAGGAGTCAACATCTAGAGAAAAACCTCAGAAAGCTTAAACAATTATCTCAGGCATCCTGGCGAGAGCTCAACAGTATCAGAAAGCTTTGGTGAGAACACAAAAGCAGATTAACAGAACTTTTCATGAAGCAGAAAGATCATATTTCCATTGCTCATGAGAATGTACTGGCAGGATGGTACATACTGGATGGTACAGCTGAAAGGTGGCTGTCACAGGGACCGCTGCATTCTGTACCGAGACACCTCAGAGTGGTTGGTTCTTGACCAATTTATTCTTGAATCCACTCTTCATGTAGGAGTTCTGACAGACAGAAATATTTTTTTCAAAGGAAAACAGCACATGATCTTTCCCTGTCTAATACAGTGGAGCTCTTCTGACTTATACAAGCTCACGAGCTGGCTCATCTATTGTTTAGCCTATGTTGAACAAGTGTAAGCTTCACAAACATGTCTTAACTAAAAGAAAGTGGTGTGTGTACTTTGTGAAGCTTAAACCAGTTCACAGAACATGTGCAGGGAAAGCACGTGGTGTTTAAGATTTAGAGCTAGGTTCAGGTGCTCTTGTGGTTTGGGTGTTATCATTAAAGCTCAATGTAACAAATATGGGGTTATTTTAATCTTCTATAACTGCATGAGATTCGGTTTTTAATTGACTTCTTCCCTCCTGAACTCATCTCATAAAGTATACTAGGTATATCTGCTGAGTAAATAGAAGACAATAATGTGCTTAAATGTTTGTCTAGAGAGTTTCTTCCACCCAGAACTGAAAATCAATATAGTTCGGAGACATCTTTTGTTAATATAACTTTTTTTTTCTTTCAGCATGTTTCTAACACATTTAATATTTTTCAGTGTTATCTTGCTGGCACTGAAAGTCCACGCCGTGTTGGCAGATCCCTGAACTGGGACTCCAGAGACATGGATTCTACTCTTGGAGCCATTTTTAACATCTTGGACAAGTAATTACAGCTCTCCAGGCCCTTATATCCATTCCATCCATTCCCTTTTGGGCCTTGTTTCTATAAAGATGTATGCATGTATTTGGTTGTATAAACTAGGAAGGTATTTAGCTGCATGACTGTGAGCAGTCTAGTGACTTAAAGTTACTGTTAAATTCAGTGTTCAAGCCTTTGAAAGATGAAGTTTTGGATTGCATGCTCTTAGACTGTGCTGAATTGGAACAACCTGCATACAGAATTTGATGCTCCCAAAGTCAATGCAGCCTCTGTATGTAGCACCCCAAAAAAAACAGTTTTTTTTTAGGAATGCCAAAAATTCCAGCAAACTGTGGCAGCTGTGGAGTATTTTAGAATCCAGTAGCTCCACAAACCCTTAGCAGCAGGCACTTGAGCACAAGTTTTCAAAGCTTCCACAGATGACAGTACCAGTTTTCTTCAGCACAGTGGGCAGAGGCATTCACAGCACCCTTGTCTAACCTCAAAATCAGATTTCAGGCTTGGGGTTGGGCAGTGGGGGAAGCTTCAGGTGAATTGCATCTATCTCTGGGCTTATACAAATAGCCTGAATTTGCTGCCCTGTACTGAATACTGTCAGGCTGAAAATATACATTAGAAAAATACGCTCCATTTCCCCCCAAAATCAGCCTATAAATAACATGTGTGGCCCAGAATGGCTCTGATCTCACATTAGGAATAGCTGCTGTGGTGCAACAGTGACAACAACAAAGAGAGGGGAATTGGTTAAGTACTTGGGGGGTTAAAATCTGTGCCCTGAACAGTAGATTTTATGGCCAAAAGTGACTCTTCTGTAGTCTCATTTATTATTGCAAAAATGATTGGAACTGGGGACCATGACACTATTACCTGTTACTGCAGATTTATTGAAAATTAGCAATTCCATTTGTATCTATGAGATTTCAGGGATTATTCTGTTATAGACTAGAAAACTGATAGATTTATAACTGTGGCGAATCTAGTTGTACCAACTAATAGAGCAAGTGAGAAAATTTAGAGGTTTTTACTCCTAAAGGAGTTAACCTCTGGATAAAGAAACATTTTTCAAGTAGCATCTGAGAAATTATTGGATCCATAAATTGTCACTGCTGTAGCATGAAAAATATCCATTTCCTGGGCTTTATGTTTTTGTTCAAGAAAGATACAAAAAGCAAAAGTTAGTACCAAAAAAAAAAAAAAAAAAATCACTCCACTCAGAGTCCTGGTGTAATTGCTACTGTACCTTTTGTTAACCCTTTGGCATATATTGGCAGAGCTTGCCCTGCTGGCCCTAAGGAAATTTTCGAGCTATGCGTCTTCTAAATTCATTAACATTGTATTGACTTGGGTAAATTTGATCTAACTTTAATTTTGATTTTTGTATACTCACTGGACTTCTTAAAAATTGAATCAAACCTTCAAAGGTATTAAATACATGCCAGGACATTTTGCCCTTTTTAAAAAAAAAAAAAATATGAGAGATCTCTGACAGTGGGTGAGCCTTGTGTAATTCACTAAAATCATCTTAAAGCTCTGAACTCCTCTCTCCTAATGTGACACCAAGCAGCCTGCCACAGGGATGCCCTGCACACAGGCAGCTTCTAGCAGCTATGTCCCCTGCTGCCACACACCTCCATGGCCTCTACCACGTGCTCCGTGACACCATACACCCTGCGGGCAACTGGACCAAAGGGTGGGCAACTGCTGCCGCTACCCTGCATAGCCACAAGGAAGGCAAGCGTGGAAGGACTGCTCAGGTCCCAGCTGGTGGGGTGGGGCTGGAAGGGCTCATCAGGTGCTACTGGCTCTGCGGGGACACTCCTAGGGGACACGGGATTGGCAGTGCAGGGTGGAAGACAAAGAGTGAAAGCAATATCTAGCAATACAAAGACTTCAGCCTGTGGCTCTTAGGGGCACAAGGTTTGGCCAACAATGCCGCCCATGTTCCCTGCGGGACTCCTGCTGTAGGAGATGATCTCCCTATCTCCTGTGCAAACTGCCACGGTAAGCACTGTTTATACAAACCAAAGCATGTCCCTCAGACACCCAAGTACCACAGACTTGTGGCACAACATGTGACCCTGGCTGAAATCATTAACAAGACCATGATAATACATGAGGATGAGTTTTGCTCTCTCTCTAATGCAGGTCCGTGGGGCAAAGTAAAGCTCATACAGTATCTTGTGGTTGCTGAGAGCTCCACGGTTGCAGCTAGGGCACGTGGCTCTAATCCCTGTCTTTTATCTGCTGCAGATAGGAGGCTGGCACTCGTAATGCTGGCAGGACCAGATGCATGTCCACTGCCTCATCTGCAAGACAAAATGAGATGAAACAAATGTATATGCAGGACAGCGTTTAATTAAAAGAATAGCTCATTTTGGAGTGAAATACATCATTTGCCTTATTGAACAGCACAGAGCTGCTACCTCTGCATGGCTGCTTTAGCTCTGATTATTGACTCTCAAGGAGGGAAGCTGGGTTTGCTTCTAGACCCAGCAACGCTGAGTGAAATCATATAACTTCCATGGGACTAACCCAACTTAAATTATGTTTCAGCTTAATAGTTGTAAGAATTCAAGCTTGGAGACTGGACTGGGAAGAATCATTTTTGATATTATTAACTTATTACTGTTTTTGTTCAAATTACATATATAGATAAACAGATTTTTAAAATTACTTTTAAAATGCTCCAAGGTTTAATATATCTCTAAAGCTACAGGTGCTAAGGTCTGAAAAAGAAACATTGAATTTCAGATAAAAGTAATCCAGAGTACTCACACTTTTAAAAGGGAGAAGAATGACAATATGGACCACATCTCCATCCCAGTGGCATCAACAGATTTTGGTTATTAACTTTGGGAAAGAGGAAAATACTTTATCTGAGAATCTCTAAGGAAAAAAGCCCCTGTAATTATCCCAGCATTTCACAATCAATAAGGCAAAAACAGAGTGTGCAGAAGTTATTTATGATTCCATCATACCGTTATAACACTGCCTGTAACTTGAGAATAAAACATTTCTAAGCATCCAGTGTTTGATGTGAGCCACAAACTAAGTTTCAAATGCCCAACAGAATTTTTATTTCTGCTTATTATTTAATACAAACTTATGTACGAGATACTTCCAGCTACCATTTGAAAAAAACAATTCTGAAAAAGAATACCTTCTTCCTGTATTCTACCACAAAAATGGTGCTGGATTTTTACCCTGGATAAATCAGCACAGCTCCAACGAAGTCTGAGCTATTGCCATTTACATCATCTCAGAACCCAACTGGCATGCTGTGCTTCTCTGATTACAGCTGCAAAATGTCCCTGCTTGGCTGGATTCCTTATTGCTTAACCAAATGTGGAACTAGTCATGGAGCTACATGTGTGTAGCTGACTTGGCCATAATACTGAATCTTCTCTCCTTGCAGTGTAAGGGAATTACATTTCAAAGATCAGACACGATCGCTTTACAACTGTAGTAACTCCTGTATGCTAATTTAGTGCAAGAAAATATTCTTGAGTATATGTGAAAGATTATTTCTTGTACCTTTTTAAACAAATGGGCAAATATGACAGACTACAAATCCAGTTTCTGTATCACTCCTGCTCTAAGGAACAAAGACAACCTATTTGGTAGTGTTTATTCACTACCCTAGGCTAAACCATCTCAAACTTTGACGATCTTTCTTTTATTATGATGCACTGCCTTATCATACTCAAGTTTCCTGAGTTGAAAGGAATGTTTTGTGCTTCAAAGGTGGCAAATTCAGGACCATAATGCAGCACAACCCCTGCAAGAAGCAGGTCCTAACCTCGAGGTGTCACTGCTCACTGAGACACAGCTCAAAATACGAATGGTCAACAGGGAGGGACTTTGTCTGCTTACCAACTATTTGTAGATTTAAAAAAAAAAAAAAGTTACAAAAAATAAAACTCTTAAGAGTTCTGCTCCCCTTCAAATCCTGGGTAAGCCAACAGGCACCTTGGTCTGGAGAACCGATGAATTCATGATTTTCAGAAAGCCAGTGAGAGCTGGTGAATGTCAAGAGTAAGGAAGGATTCAAGAATGACGTGAGGCAACCAGTGAGAAACTGCTTAACCTAACAGAAGATGTTTAGTCTCCCGAACAGCTGCTGAGTACCCCCAGGAATACTTTTCTTTATTTAAAGAAATTGTGACAGTGTCACAATATCTCTCAGCTTTAATGTATTAGTGCATTTGTACTTCAGGCTACTGTGGAGGGAAGCGTTTTAGCTCAGAGCCAGGAAATAAAAAGGTAGTTTAACAAACAGTGAGCAAGAGAGCAAGAAGACAGGCTACGTTCTTCATGTAAATCAAAGTTGTTCCAGAAAGGCTTAGAAAGAGAGGTTGCTATTTTCAAATGAGAGTCAACTGAAAGTTAATGGGGACATTGCTAAAGATCACAGACAAATGGTTACTGTACTTTTAATGAATATTTTATTCATGTCACCTTTAAATTAGTTAAATTCAATAGGATGATAATGTAATGCAAAATGGCTTCCTCCCCAGACCGTTCCAGGTGGAGGGTAGATCAGAATTTAATTTTAGGGTAATGCCAGGTCAAAATTAAATTTAAAAAATTATGGTTTGAAAGTAATAAATCTAAAATGACCACTGGAAAAAATACTAAGTTAATGAGATGTGTAAACCATTTAGAAAACCACAGATATATTATATGACATCTATTTTTCTTATCTGGAAACAGGCCATTTTAATACCTGCTGATATGGATGAAAGGGGAGAAAGGAGAAGAAGGGGCACTCTTAAAGCTATTGCTATCTGGTCTTGATAAAGTTATGAAGAAAAATGTCAAAAGTTCAGCAATAGGAATATTCATCATCTGATCAGCAAGGTTGTTTAAAACTTAAAGACTCCTAAGAGGATTATTCTGGGTATCTAAACACGTTCTGCTTTTCAGAGCACTGTAACTCACATATGCCAAAGAAATTGTTAAAATTAGGGTGATGCAGCTTAATAAACCAAGAGGTATGGGATCGGGCCCAGACTGCTTTGGTATGTGTCTCATCCCTCTCCTTTCTCTTACCTAACGTGAAGCCAGCACACGTGGACACACAGCATATACAAGGGGTCTCACAGTTTCAGTCTGCTTTTATACAGCCATAACAATCTCATGGACACCGTGCTTCCCTGAGTTATTCTCCTTCCTCAAAGGAAGGCTGTCCTGGAGAATGCCAATGAAGGGGCCAAGGGACAGCTAAAGCAGTAGTCTGCAAAGAAGGCAGGGAAACAAGTTAGGAAGGTGCAAAAATAAACCTGAGGCATGCAGCCAAGGCAAGAAGAGAGGTGTGAGAAAGGAAAAGTTTAACCTGCAGAGCATCTGATTTCTGTTCAAATTCAACGTTAAAGATACTTCCAGATAGCATGACAAAAAGAGATGACATCAGATCTTTCTTACCTTTGAAAGATCACTGCCATTTGTAGGTTGCACCAGAGCTAAGTCAAGAGGAAATGTAGGGCCAGGTTTTGCCCTTGATGGGGGTTGTCTGCCCGCCCAGGGATGCTGCTGGAGCTTGGGAAGGCACAGAGGCTGTAGGGGCAGGTAAAACCTAGTGCAGCAGCCACAGGTGGGAACATACAGCAAGAAGAACACGCTCCACTGAAATGAGGTCCAAGAGAAAAGAAATATGAAAACTGAGCTGCTCAGAAAGGGGCAAATTCATTTTATGCAAAGACATTAAAGTACATCATGATGTAAAACTGCAGTGTGATTGTTCCCTTGCTGGAGAGCTTTGGTTATGTGAACATGCGTACTGTTGCAATTAAGAAAAAAGCAATCAGGGAGTTTCAGAAATTAAACAAGTTACCTGACTCCAAGTTATTCCTGACTATTCTGGAGGCAGCACTACGGCTGCTTATGCTGAGGACGTCTGCTCCTTTCATGCGAGATGCTGCATTAGCCATGCCGCAGGAAGGCTGACACTGCCCTACTGGGCTCTGCCATTCCCAGGATCCCCCTCCGGATCAACTGCAACCTGAAGCAGGAAGCAAGAGACTTCCTGCCCATCGAGGGACACATCAGATGATCGCAATGCTTCAGCATCCAGCGGCAACCAAAGACATTTTGGGTACGCTCTCAGGTGTCGGTGTTATTTCACAAAATCTGAAGTGAAAGCTGGGTACAGAGATGGACATTGCTTTCCCCTCTGCACAAAAAAATGAGGGAAAGCTTAGCGGATCAGCCCCACCATGCTGTGAGTACAGACAGTGAATGCAGAGCGTTGAACAATGCTGAGCAGGGCCATGCTGGGCCTCTCATCATCAGGCCATAATTTATTCTAATTTGTTGTCCCTACCAGGCAGCTCATTGATGAGCTAGAATGGTCATCAGGACTATAAATTATTATTATTATTGTATTTTTTTTCTTTCTTTTTTGGCATGGATGCTGGTTTTAAGCAATGCCTTCTCAAGGCTCAGCTTGATAATCCTTTTCAAGCTTTTATTTAAACTCTCTAAAAGCAAAAATGAATTAGAAACTGGAAGAACACAAAGAAGCTAGAAAGAGAAGATCAATAACTCACATAACACAGTAGTAAACAAACTGGAACAATTACAGTGAGAGATCGGTATTGATCAATATCAGGAGAGCTCATATGCTGGCACCTCTGTTTATACTAGACCTCAATTATATTCTTACTTTCTCGTAATATAACTGCATTTTACAATTTTTATCACCAATGAGAATTTATTTCCCTTATATTAATGAATAATAGACGTATAATGGTTTTAGGCAGTTGTTTCTCTACCAGTAGATCTCCCAGTCAGCAACGTTGTGACTGCCCAGTGTGGCTGTTAGGTATGTTAGCGACTGGAGAGCTGAGCTGCAGACTGCCTAGCTGACCTTCCTGGGGCCAAGGGCAGCGGCAGAAGCCGAGCCCTGGGGACTGTGTTCTGGCAATACTGATCCCTGTAGACATTCCCAAGGGGTGATGTTTTTTTTTCTTTCTCTCCAATTTGCAAGCACCCAGCCAAACTGTTCAGATCTGCACTTTACTGTACTAGAAGAAGCAGCGAGGGACCTGCACATCAGGCATCCAACTCGGCCTGGAAGATAAATAAAGCTCTCTAACTCTACATAGATCTGCTCTTTATCCTGAAAGAGGCACCAGTATTTACTAAACCACTAAGAAGCCTCAGGACTGGAGTCCTGTTTTGTTTGTTTTGGTTTTTTTTCCCCAGCACTGCCTTGCACAAAATATACGCGGTGGTCAGTTCACAGCGGGCTGAGGCCATTTGCTTCCACATCCCTCTCAGGTATTTGGCTGGTCTGCAAAGTCATCGCTTACATTTTGTTCCGTTTGGTATGTCAAACTGAGCTGGAACTTTGTGGGTTTGACTTAATGAGACGTATCAGCACCAGCACAGCTTTCCGTTTCTTATGCAAGCTGTGTGAAAGTGCTCCCTCACAGCTACCTGAGGTGACCGCGTTTTAACTTAAGGCACACATAGCAATCTGCAAGCCTGCTGCCATGAACTCTGACTTAGAAAGGCAAGTTGCTAGAGGATAGTCAGCTGAGGTCTGTCCTGTTTAGAAGTCTCTTCGGTAAAATAAACTCACATTAAAAAAAATACACATATTTAAGCAGAATCCTATTGAGTTCATACTGGAAATCAAGCTCAATTCGAAAAGTAGAGTACCGAGAGTCGTGGTGAACATCAGCAGGCATAAACAGTACAGGGAAGCTATGAGATGTATTCAGGCTTGATGATCAAAGACCGCTTTAATGGCAATCCCCGTAAAACAGACCTCAGGTCAGGATTTTGATAGATCATACAAAGTACAGAAAAATTCAGGAAATCTACCTCTGCCTCAGACAGATAGAGAGGTTAGATTTTTCAAGTCCATGTGTGTAATAATGTGTGTGAAATTCAATAATGGCTCTTTGCAAGCTTTGAATGGAATTTACCCCCAGAGGCTCACGTGGCCTGTTTCCTTGCATCATATCCCCCATCCCATCCCTAACCCCTCTTCCTTCCTTGTATCCTCCCCTTTGGAAAGCTGAACGCGCCGTTGGGTGAGGTTCCCGAAGGAAGAGGGCCAGAACGCGCCACCCCATCCCTCGGGAGGCAGAGGCAGGGACACCCAGCCGCACCATGAGCCCAAGGAGGATTTGTGCTGCCTTTGCTGCACGTCACCAACAACCCTCTGCAGCAAACAGCTCACCCTCAACTCAAAGGACAACCTTCGGTGCCAGGGAAGCACTGAGGAAATAAAAAACACACATCTGCGTCCTGCCCAGGAGAAGCTATCCTCAGCAAGGAGGGCAGGGAGGCACTGAAGTTAAATGAGCAGTGGACTCGAGCTGGTAGCATCTTTTCACCCTCTCATTGCCCCAAATGTAGTGTTATAACATCTCTAAAGAGATGCTTCTCTGAGCATCCAGGAAAGAGCACTGAAGTTGGATCCATGTCCTGTTTTTGCTGGGCTGCATACAAGCTTTACCCTTTTTTTTACCTCCCCATTTTTTTCCTTTTCTTTTCAAAAATCCATTGTGTCTTTCCACTATAGTTTTTATTCCGATCCATCCCTCAGCTGTCTTGACATTCTGGTGCTCTTCAAAAATCCATTGCTGATTTCCTCATAATCCTTACACAAAATGGGCAGTATGCTAAAGGAAAACTGCCTTGCGAAGTTGCCAAAAGAGCAATTCCAATCTAATTAGGAGTTCGTACTGCTTCAGTGAAAGCAGCACAAACACTGTTAATATTCACTGCAGCTGCTTTGTCAATAACTCCCAGTGAATCTTCCAATTTATAAGAAAAATCAGGAAACTATTGGATTCTATGACACTGATAGATCTATCAGTATTCATTGCCCCTATCCTCTGCAACACAAGGCACAAATGCCAATAACTCTAACAGTCCCTTAAATGCTGAAGGATCATTATTAAAGTGTGCTTGGCATCCCTGGTCATTAATTATAATCTTGTGCACATATGCAGTGTGATTGCAGGAAATAATCAGCTTTGTCTGCCAAATTGGCAACATTTAGAAACTAATTTGTTATGACATACCATCAAAGATATTTAAACAACAAACCCAAAGCTCTGCTGCACTGCGCACACTGTTAAAATATCAGATCACATCATTAAAAAATAGTTAACATATCCGAGGGGAGGTAATATTTATCCTTGAACCCTGGTTCAAGTGGAGTTTTCAGAAAGAGCAGCTTCACCCTCTCTCCCTCGCAGCTCGCAGGCGAGGAAACTCTCTCCAGAGTGCCAGGCGGGGGGAGACAGGACTGATCCTACGCTGCGGACGCGCTGTCAGTCAGGAGCTATTAAATGGCCATTGAATAAATGTTTGCCAAGAGCAAAGCTTACCCAGGATTACCGCACTGTTCAGCGGATTCATTTAGAGACTTTAAGCTCATATTTATCTGTCTAATTTCCTTCACAGGCCCTGCTGCCTCGCTCACCCACCTGGCAGTGGTCCCCACCTTTCTTTTCCTCAGACGTACGGCCAAAGTATTAAAATATGCATCAGAACAAAAACACAAAATAAATATCGAGCTATGCTTTCATCCAGGAAACAAACCTCTTGGTTTTTTTCTCCTATAAGTAAGAAGAATGGTTTAAAAGTGATAAAGCACATTACATGCTTTATCTTGTTTAAAGAAAAGAGATGAGCTATGGCTATAGTTCTTATTAAGAGAGCACTAAATATGGATGGTATCACCAGAGAGAAAAGCTGAACTTGCAGATTTTTCTGCAGCCTTTTCTGACACTTTTTCCTTTACATGCTGTTTCCTCCTTGGATGTTATTGCTTGTGTCCCCGTCCGTAGCAGGAGTCCAGCAGCCCAGTTACAACTGAGCACGGAGAACATGAGGAGAACTGACAAGTGCAAAGCACTTAACTGATGCTTCTCCTTTCTCACAGTAATGACAGTTTACTCCAGGAGACTGTACTTCAACAGAATATTTTGTTTGGTTTATGTGACAATTTCCTACTCTTTTCCCATGTTTGTGCAGAAGACCATGTTCCATATTACTGCAACTGCAGTTAAGAAACCACAGTTTTGTACAAACCCATTTCAGCAGATTCTCAATTGCTGTCATCAGCCACTGAGCCAACAATAACATCTTTCTTTCTTCCTCGTGGTGTTGTGTAGCTTGTAACTAATTTCAGAACAAAGTCTGAAATGCTTGAAAAGAAACAATATTTTATTCCTAAAGTAATACTACACGTATTGCTTTAACACAGTTTTGAAATCTATGCTTCCCAAGGATACTTCTTGAAATAAGATGTAGTAAAAAGATCTCAAGTCCATCATCATCAAAAGACAAGCTATATCAAAAGGTATTTCAGATCAATAACGTCTATTATATCAATATTCTTTATTTTTTTCCCATGTTTTCAAAGAAAAATAATAGTTATGGACTTCAAATCAGCTCCTCAGAAATAAAGCAAGATTTTCAACACAACTGTATAGAATTCACTATAGTATTACCTTTTAGCCTTTCAAATAAGCAATTTGCATAGACTTATTTTTTCTTTTAGTTTCTTGTCTGATTGCACAGTAATAGATGTGAGCAAACTATAACCCAAACCACCAAAACAAGGACACTGGTAAAGCTTATTCTCTCAGTTGTCACAACACTGCTAGAGATAAAATTTTGAGCTTCCCATTTGGATAAACATTTAACTAAAGCTTTTCATATAAATGGTATAAGATCACAAAAGTAACATACTGCAGATAGAGAATTCATAATGCCTTTTAATCGGGACACATTTTACCTTGAAAACTTCTATTACGGTGTACCCCATTAAGGGCAACATTTAAATTACAAATAATAATATGGTTATAATTATTTTATTCCTTTCCCCGTTTTGATAAAAGTTATTCAGCATTTACATAAAGGCCTAAAACACTGGCCTTGGAAACCACATCCTTTCAGACAAACCATTTCAAATTAAATGTCCGATGGACAATGCCTTTCTGTTGCGAGCCAAACCCCATGCAGCACAAATTAACAGAAGCCTGATAAAGCCCTGAGCCAACGTGCTGTGCCTGTAGGCACATGGCTGACATGCAGAAAGGACAGCAGCCATTGTCTCCTATGCACCGCAGTAGGTTCAAAAATGGGAAATGAAATGCCTCAAGAGAAAAACAGAGAAAGTACGGATTGAATCTCATGTAGCTGGCTCTGCTGGGTTTGTTCTGACGGTTGCTCACAAGATGGAGGGAAGCGAGGAAGGCTCAGAGTGCGCCGCCCTTTGCAGCAGTCACAGCACAAGTCGCCCTTATTAGCACCAAGCTGCGGTGATGCCACGGTGCAATAGAGTCATTGCCAGCGCCCGCAATCCCACTGCAGGGGATGAGATGAAAAGGAGGTGCTCTGAGGAGGCGGAAAGACCATTCGTACAAGGACAAGCTCCTTGAGGCCCTCTCTCTCCCTGCCGAGACATTATTTCCCATGCTTTAATCACTCTTGTCATTATTCTCCGAACGCTCTCCAGTTGTCAGTACCCTCTTGAGTTATGGAGAGGAGGACTGCACTCATGGAGAATGCCAGCAACAGTCACATCGGTGCCAAAAGCAGACATAACAGAGCCTCTCTCATTCTCTTGAAATTTCCCATTTTGTACATTCAGGAATGTCATGAGTCTCTGCGGCCAAGGTGTCCCCTCAGAGCTCACGCCCGCCTGATGGCCCATAGCAAAGCCAGGGAGGCACGTAGTGGCCTCCCCACGCACAGCTCTCCACTTACAGCTCCTGATTTTACTACTCATGCGTTTGAACTGGGGGGGAGTTCGATGTGCTGAGCACATCATGTGCTGTTTGGCACAATAAACTTCTGGGACTGACACTGCGAACAGTTACCACATACATATCCTAACTTGCCCTGGATTAATAAAAAGAAAATTAGAACTCAGCATCCCATTCTTTTAATACTGATGCTGCCAGTGACTTACCCTTGGAAAGATAATACTTATCGAGCAAGTTCATAAGGCCGTTGGGAGAATTATTTTCTTGGTATGCTAAAATTAATTATATGAAGTGCTGCATAACGGATCAGTAATGTTTCCTCATTGTCACCATCATGAAGTATACTTCATTCATTCATCAAAGAAAATAAATATACTGAAAAAATACTATGGGTATTATTCGCAAGCTCCACAACTTTCCAAATTCAGAAATAGAAGTCATTCTTCTCCATGGCAAAACATTTTCAAAAGAGACATGCAAAATGGAAATATGTTTTTCTCTTCCAAATACTGAAGAGTGGTCTGAAGACAAAAATAAAGTATACCCTCCCTGTATCTACCAGTACTTTTGTGTGGACTCCAGGATCTATGTAGTTGAAGACAAAGAAAATCAGCTACTCCATTTCTATAACAAGTACAAAAAGTTTTTATATTTTAAATCTAGACTTCTAAAAGTCTTTGTCTTGCTCCAGGAATCCTAATGCCTATTTCTTAGATCCTTGGGGAAATTAGGAAGCTACTAGACAAGTTAATGCTTCGAAGCTGTAATTTAGTTTTTTTTTTTATTATTTTTAATTCTTTTTTTTTCCCTCCTTAAGATCTTGGCATATTTTAAACAGAAAATTGTAATAATAATTATGGATATATTGACCTCTCTGTGCTCTTAGGCTGGCCACTCAAGTGAAGTAGATTTTAACCAGCTCCCTGTAGGATTCTGTCAGCTTCCCATGTCGCTGTGCTGTGGCACTTCCCGCATTCCTCCTGAAAGTTGCCTAATGCCGCCGTAAGGTTTGACTCCCTGCAGGAACACTTTGATGATTTTGTTCATTTTGTTACATCTCCTGAAGAATTTAATGGGTAAATGACATGTAGCCAACTGCAGGCCTGTCCGTAAAAATGCTGCTCTGTGGGGCTACGCCAGCAGATCTTCGAGCTATAGCTTACCATGGTGGTGGTGGGAGCTCCACTGGAGGGAAGGTTTCAGGGGTTTAATTGCATCATTTAATTTTTCACTTGATAACAATGGACTGGCCCTATCTGCAATATAATCTGTACTGCTACTCTCACTTGTGAAGCCCTCTGCTGTTGCTGAGATTTGGATGAGACAGAAAGCTGTCCAGAAGTCCCTCTCTCGGATGTCAACAAAAGCCTGAAAACCTCCAGGATTTGAATCAGGTCCCAGAGATGTGATTTTGAGAAAACTGAAGCATGACAGAGGCATACAGAGACTCACATGACAGTGTAGTACTTCCCTACACTGAACTGTGGTTTTGCAAAACTGGGGCCCTCTCTCTGCAAAGCAACTAAACCCGAGTCACCACTGAACTGCACCCTGAGCAGCTTTAGAGATACGGAAAATATCTGGGGCTTTGGCATTATTACAAGAAATAATTAGAGCAAGTTTTTTGGAAGTCCTGGAAATCTAACGTCTTAAGCACCTTTTTCTTCCTCTTCCCCTTTTAGCTGGGCATCATTATGTCTCAGCCTATCGCTGGAAATGCAGAGTGGACTATGGCAAGGAAGAACCAGTTTCTGTTCCCTGGCACTAAGCCTGCTTGCTGCAACTTCCACCTCACCACTACAGATCTGGTATATGTTTTCCTGGATAAGCCAAACCAAAAAAGAAAGATACATGTAAATGTGAGAATTGATCACGGGTTTGACACTTGTGTCAGTCTAACTGGTGCAATTTAGATTTTCTTCCACTGAAATCCTACACTAGTACTGCCAATGTCAGATAAAGAGCTCACATTACTTTCAAATGTAGGAACATAGTTCACAATAAAATACACTTCGGACTGAAAAAGTGCACTTACGTCCAGTCTGAACCACACAGAAATCAGTTTCTTAATGCTCTATCTCTGATTTGAATGTCAGCTCCCTACACAAGTTATCACCATTTAAGTCAATAAATTTACCACAATAAAAGAGAAGTGCCATCCCAGAGGCTCCACTATGTTTATGTACATAAAGACAGAGAAAGACTGAATGAGCATGCTTTTCTTATCCATTTCATACCCACTCACTAATATGCAGAGGCATACAGCATCTTTCCAATTCATTTTACAGTCCTGGCAAAAAGGCTGGAGTCTGGAGTCTGGACATAGGCAGAGGTGGAGCTGGCTCTGTATCCTACAGCAAATCCAGGACGGCCACAAAACAGCTGCAGTCTTACGGGACACTCGGAACCTTTTTAACAATGAATATGCCTCCTAACTCAAAAGAAGCAACTTACATACAGATATATTTCCCAAATATCTCCCTGCTTCCTGAAAGCAGAGGGTACAATTATTTCAATCAATGCGTTGCTGCATGCCTTATTCATAACCTGATTTACGGAAGTGAAGCTCGAATTTAAAAGCAATCTAGATGCACTTGACTATCTACAAAGATAATGAAGTAGCATTTTTATTGTTAACAGTGCTGCTAAAAATGAGGTGTTTGGTGATTCAGACCTTCTGTACAAAAAGCCTATAGCTCAGTCATGTACAACTGGCTCTATTTAAGTAGTCCTGACATAAGTATTTGGCTGCTTCGATGGCTTTGGTTCTCAAAATGCAGAGACATGGAACACCTTGAAATGAAACTTGATATTTCTTTTTGTTCCTTGGCAGGACTGCTATCTTTTCATGTTCAATGCCAGGCACAAAACTTCTTGTACCTCTGTTGTGAGGAGAACAAGAACAAATGGTGACAAGCTGATATGAAAGAAATTGTTTCTAGCACTTCAGGACAGTTCACTTGGCTTAATGTCACAACATGTATATTGAAAATTCATGATTTACAGTAAGAAAGCAAGTTTTTGACTCTTTAGTGAAGGGAAGAGAGCTATGCATATGTTATCAGTAAGAAGTTTTAATCATTACCATAAGGGATGAAGTGTCCCTACAAAGAAAAACTGAAGTGGTGAAAGAAAGTTTTTAAGTGGGATCTCCTGCACTTTCTCTTGCTAATTGCTTGGAGAGCCTCTTTGTTCAGCTGCACAAATGTTCTGCCCCAGGAAGGTGTAGCTCAGCTTTATGGCTAAAGAAATTGAGGCCTTTGTAACAGTTTAATAGCAAAACATATGATTTTTAAAAAATCATTATAGCAATCACAGTTTCCTCAAAAATGCAAGTTTTTGAAACATGCTCTTTTAAAAAATCAACTTTTTCCAGCATTTTACATGTAGAATTATATGTTTATGTGCATAATACACACATACATACACACATACACACGGATCACAAACATGCATATTTATGCATGCTTTTTATACTTGCTAGTAACAATTGTATAGGATCTCAATCTGAGGTCAAAACTTCATTATGCCAGACGTCACACAAACACAAAACACTTCCAAGAGTGCTTGTACCTGAAATGTAGGGCAAGGCACAGTGTGTGGTTACAGACAACAAACCCAGTGTGATAACACTGGTCAGCGTGGTGGGCAGAGGCTTCAGCAAGCCAGCAGCCTGGCTGCTGCAGAGTTTATACATCATACTGTCTCAACAGAGTTTTAAGAGGGGACTGAAAGGAGATAATAGAATAGCCCTGTAAGCGTCTAAGAAGGACTCTTCTCCATCATGATATAAATTCCATATATCGCCCCTTAAAAGCCCAGAAACAGAGTCTTTATCTACTTACAACTCCCATTTAAATACAGAAAATCATTCAACCTCAGAGAACCATCTTTATAGAAGTAATAAGATGCTGGACACTTCAGAGATTAAAAGCTGAATGCCAACAAAGACAGCAAAATGACAACGTACCACACAACTGACAGCTGGTCCTTACTACTGCCATTGTTAGCTGATGATGGCCTTGCCATTTGCAAATACGTGAAGTCTATTCTCGCTGACTTACGCACTGATAATGTGATTAACAAGTGATTGCTGAAAGCTGTCATTGGGAATATTTTGGGGAAAACCTCACAAAAAAAAAGTAAAAGGAAACACCAGTTCTGCTTGAAACAGTGTTGAGATGCTGCCAAGGTGTTGTCACAGCGAAGCATCGTTCCTCCTTCCCAGGAAGGCAGGGGACATTCCTCTGGGAGAGAGTTTAATGAGCAATAACAAAAGGACTTTGCCAAGCGAGTGCATGTGATGGCATTTGCTTAGAAAGAAAATCGTAAAGAAAAGTGGGCTGATGAGTTTCTTGGTTCAGCTCATGCAGAGCAGAAGGAGGCGGCGAGTTCGAACCATGCCCAAGAAAGCAGCTCGCAGCAGAAGCAGAAGCCAAACGTGGGCATTCGGAAGACAGAAAAGCTAGGACAGGCTCCCAGCACAGCTGGGCCGGGGAAGGAGGGCGATGTCAGCGACACTTTACAGTTAAGCACGCACCACCGGGAGCGGTGGCTCGAAAGCTGCCTCATTTCAGCATGCCAGAGGGCGAACCGCTGAGCTGGGAAGCATCAGGCATTAGCTCATGCAAATTCACTGCATGAGCTGCTGCTGCACCGCACCTCTCTGCCCAGTAATTGAGAGCCCTTGGAAATACTTTTGACTTCATCCACTGCTGACTCATTCCAAGCTTAAAAAATGTCCTTTGGCCAAGGCTGCTGCCCGGAGCAGATGACTCCAGAACTGCTTGGCAGCATCCCCAGCACACAAACCACCTCTCCACCAGTACGCATGGGTGGGTGCCTTCCTGAGACAGCCAAAGGAAAGGTTATCATGTATTTCTTCCCAGCCTCATCTTTGAAAGAGCTGGATCACTTCAGCCAGAACTTTCCAAAAATCCCAGCTTACGGGAGACAGCTGGAGTAGACAACTGCTCAAGTAGTTCAGGTTTGGCATGGCTGCAAGCCACTGACAACGGGTCGCCTCTCCACTCACTCCTCTGGCACTGGGGGCATCATCGTGCTCACAGCACTCAGCCTTTCCTGCTCATTTGACAAAAATCAAGGGTAACGAATGATCTAAAAAGTAGTAGGCAGATGTGAACATCAGCTTGAAACGCAGCTCATAAGAAAGGAGGACATCGGTTTGTAAGTCAACTGTCTTAAATCAAAGCATGGAAACTTTTCAGCTCTGTTTAAATATGGGAAGATTTCCCTTTGCTGGTCAGCTAACCTTCCTATGCCTGAACTCCTGGGTCCTAAACCTTCTATACGATCCCATTCGTTTCTGTTTGTTCCTTCTGCTAATGTTGGCCTTTTAAATCTCTCTTCATTTGGAAGCACCATCCCTCCCAATACCTTTAACCATCCTCATTGCACTTTCATTGAAATCAATGGGGCTTTGCAAATTGCCATTGTACAGCTGACTCCATTATGCCCATTACAAATTTAAAAACATGATGACAAGAAGCTAATCTGTACGCACAACTCCCTCTCTTCTGCTGTAAATAACTCAGCCATATAATTTTTTAAATACTGAAGTGCCTAAATTATAGACTAACAATATGCAAAATTTCATCTTCAAGTAAGTCTATGTGTTTTGTTTTTTTGTAGCTAAGATAATACAGCATTTTTCACAGACTCAGCTAAACTGTGAAAGCTTGTTTGTTTTGTCTCACTCCTTGTTTAAAAATGGATAAAGGCATGTCGGGCCAATTTAATTTAAATAGGATGCCTAGAGACTAAGAAGCAAAGTGACAGAGTTTCAGTCCCACGTAACAGTAGTGATAGAGTTAACAGTCCTGCTTCCTTGCACAACCCTTCAAAACGGGATCCGACAAACTCCTGATCGCATTAAAAACCACGTTCTCCTCGTTAGCACCACGCTTGGGCCAGTGGCACACTCGGCAGCTGCCTGGACGTCACCCAGCAGAAGCTGGTTTCCCCATGGAACACCCCTCAGGTGCCAGGTGACCTTTCAGGCTCGGACCTTCCTCCAGGCAGCATCACCCAGCTGACGAGGCGAGAGCACAGCCTCTTGCACCCACCCGACCCCACCATAGGAGCCCTAAGTGCCTCCAGCTCGTGCAATTCTTCCTGCTGTACTTCCCAGGCTCCTTGCTACTGAGCCACAGCAAGCAGATGCCAGCCCGATGAGGGGGAAATGAAGCCCTGTAGCTGCTGCACCCCATGCCAGTGCTTTCAGGGACCTTCTGTTGCCAACAGTCTGTGGTAGAGCTTTTCTTTGTGCCCTGGAGCCAGCGCAAAGAAGCGGGGGACAAAATGCACCAGCCGTGGGGACAGGGAGGACATGGGGGCACAGACAAGAAGCTGTGCCCTCTTCTGTGGTTCCTCAGCGGGGAGCTGAAAGAAACCCAGCGGAGCTTGAAGCTGGGACAGCCAATTATGTCTGGTGCCAGAAAAGCAGGAGAAATCCCAGAGCTGGCTCCTGCTGGCACAGCCAGCCTCGCATCACTGTCTCCCGGGCCAGGTGAAGCGGCAGCGTGCCGGCGGCATCGCTGAGCCTGGAGGTGGCTCTTCTTGCAGGGGGCTGGGGCACCGTGGACACTTCCCATGTCCCAGCAAGGAGCCTCACGGCATGCCCCTGAGATCAAGGCAAGACGCCACGGAAGGAATTAAAGCGGTTTTCCCCAAATAACTTTCCTCCTCCTGTGGGTGGGGATAATTTAGCCCATTGTGCCATCTCCGCCGCTGTGCAATTTATATTCACTGGGGTGCCAGAACCGCACAGTCTCCTCTAAATATAAGCAATTAACTCCCATTAGCATTAGCGGGAATCACTCAGGAGACTATCCCCCATTATTGATTTTCTCGTTTTTGTACCAACTCAAAAAAATGTACAAAGAAAAGAAAATCACATAGTTAGTGACTTTGGCTAAGTTAAGGCAGGCAAATTAGATTCATTATAATTCTCGAGCTAAACAGTGGGGCTTATTAGAATGTAGTTCATTTACATACTTTGATCTGATGGGTGTAGATACCTAATTATACAGCAGCCAGCAACTTATTTTTGATGTTTTTTATTAATTAATATTCAGTATTATAATTAAATGCACAGGCTGCTCTTCTGCAGATCCTTTTTAGTTGTTTCTGAAACAAAAATTATTTTAGAAACATACCTGGGAAGCAGATGATCAGCAGCGGATTCTTCCACTGCGCAACAGAACCGTGCACTGCCCCTTGCTAAAGCGTGGCCCACAGCTTTGCCTGGGGCCCTGCTCCTCCTGAACCCATCCACAACAGCTAGCAATGCCCCTGATGTTAACCCTGATACCTGAAATAGGCTCCTCTAGGAGATCTATATCTTTAAATAATGAAACAGCTGATAGAGGCATCCTCTCTTTAATGTAAATATTATACTTTATATACTTACTTTTAAACACCATTAAAAAAAAATCAAGTATTGATGTGACTATCAGATTTGACTCTCGGTAGCTCCTGATAGTGTATCATAATGTAAAATTTTGAAGTCTGTTATGAAGAGGGGAAAAATAAGGCAACTTCTACTCAGTCTTCTATATTTCTTATGACAATCTTACATAAAACAAAGAGAAACACAGGAAATCCCCCACGGACACGCAGGGAGTTTACATAAACACAGAAGGCCGTGTTGTGTTCTCCACATGGCCTCAAGAAGTACGACTAACTTCTGCTGTTACCTGCACGGCTCTGTTCCCACAGGACGGGGAGCACTTGCATGCACGCTTAATATGAAGCACATGCCTTCAAGCATCTCTTGTGACACTCTGTGTTTTAAAGAGGAGCACGGGATGTACATTTTGATGGCAAGCAGACTGCTCAGCAAATGACAAAGGTACATCCTTCTAGCAGTCACTACGATGGGACAGATTCGTGCCAGTGAACCTGAGCACTGAATTCAGCCACATGGAGATGTACGGACATAAGACTAGAAGACACAAGTGGAGGCAGGACTTGGCTCGGGATTTCTAGATTAAATGCTTATATTATTTACTATGATTGTGACTTGTGGTGGCAAAGCTGTATGTAGGGATGCATGCAGACTTTGAGAGCCCCATGGTGGCCCAGTGCCACAGGGTAGCAGCTTCACATTTTAGAAGTCATTCAAGTTATGCACCAATCTGCATCTATTGGAGGTCTCTTGATCTGCATAACTCAGAAGCCTCCTTGGCAAAGCAGGCGTTTCTGCAAGAAAAGGCATATCCATCCTGTTAAAACTCCAGGAACTGCCTGCTGATTAGGTCGTTAAAGAAACCAGCCGCGAGGGGTGGCATTATGTACGTATCACTGTAAAGGAAATAATAATGGAATAAATACAGCAAGCAAAGCTCACTAAGCTTTCAAATACAATGAACTTTTTCTCTGAACAGACAGTGCCAAGCAAGCTGAAAAATTAATTTGCTATTTATTACCATTTTTGTTACGATTGGTATCTTTACAAGTCTGAGTCATTAGCATGTGAGTTTACTATTATCCTCTGAGCCTTGTAATGTCCTGTCATTTACCTCCAGGGATTTATGTCAGAATCTAACTTGGTTCGTAAGTGATCTTCCAGCAGGACAGAATGACAGCACCATTATAGCTCCCACCAGCAGATGATGGTAATGATATTATTATTCCCCTGATCAGCTTGTTGATGATTGTTTGAACTTTATCAGTAATAATAGAGAAAATAATAAAGGTATTAATATTTGAAAGCTCCCTGTATTGTGTTTAGTATCATATTATTGCTACATTTTATGGCAAGTACTTTGACATTTCAGTGAATTTCCATTTACAATATTACCACTATAATCTACTTGTTTTATAATTGCTTCTGGATACTTGTAAGGTTTAATTTCTGATATTTCCTCTCAATAAAGGGACCTGCATTGAAACTGATATACAACTATCCTCGGAAATTTGCATTGTTAGTATAGAGTTGTAGGGGCCTAGAACAGCCAAAAATACTCTGTGGCTCCTGGCCCAAATGAGACCACCCTGACTTCCTGGGTTTCACAGTCACCAAGATTACTTCTGCTCCTACAGCAGAAGCAGCCTCCCTGTTGTGGCTACTGAAAACATCTGTGCTAAATGCATGCAAGGACAAAAGGTGCTGAACAACCCAGCCTGACAGGCACCCAAGAGGACGGGACAGCCACAGGAAGGCTGGGAAGACAGCCTCAGCTCAGTGTTTACCTCTTCTTAGGAAAACAGCAGATAATCCAATATCATCAAGGTTTCATGGCTCTGAACGTCTGCTATTTCCAATTCATTACCTTTCCAAAGTGCCCATGTTTGTATTTCTGCTTTCAACCTTTCCCAACACCTCAGCTCCCTGTCCTACCTGTCCTTGTCCACAGCACTGATGAGCAGCTTCACATTTCCCATTGAGTTTTACTGCCTAATAACAGGAGCTCAAATTTCCACCCACAAAAGCAGAACTTGGGCAGGTTTCCTCATTAGTAGAGGGTCTCTTCTCTTCCCTCTCATTTATCTCGCGCTTTTCCCTACCTTGACATACACATGCATCATCAGTGTAGTAAGTCCTTTGTCAGCTGGCTGTAGATCTGCCTGCCTAAGTGGGAAAAAAGAGCTAAAAGCACCGACTCTCACTATGGACTGTGAAATGTATTATATTTAAACAAAGGAAATGAATAAAATCTGAATATGTGACATGGGAGAGGGAGATTATTGTTTCAAAAAGATCTGGGGAAAAGTAAAACACTTCTAAAGGTAAAGTGGTATCAAAAGATATTGCAGTGAGTCTTGAAGATGGACTCTAAGGAGCTCCAGCACCTTCAGGTACTGTCTGCTATGCCAAACCATAGACGTTTTGTCATCAACTAATTTAAAAAGGAACTTCAGGAAATTAATTGATGGAGAGAAACAAGCCATCAGATGAAGAGTTGTGGAATAAGCTTTTTGAACTGGGTCTTTGCAAGAGACCGATAGGAAGAAATGCAGAAAGGAGTACACTGTAGATAGAATTACTAAAGCTGTAGCTCCTGAGTATGTGTGGAAGACAGGAAAGGTGAGGAGCATATGAACCAGAACTGGTACGTCATTTCTGCCTTGTCATTATATTTTTAAAACATTTTTGCAAACACTTGTGCTGTGCCACACTAGCTTCCTTACATTGATGTAGGTGTTCTTGCAGAAGGACAGCTTTAACTTCAGTATCTGCATAGAACTCTGAATTTCCTAAACTATTTTTAACAACTTAGATTAAGTTAATAAAGCTACAGTTTTGTACAGTTACGAGACCATATGTTCTGACTGCTCCAAACCCATTTTTCTAAAGCAAAAAACGTAAAAGAAAACTCTGACATTAAGGAAAACACAAAGAGTAGTCTGCCTCCTCCTTAGCTTTTTGAGTAAGACATCAAAAAGGTAACTCCATTGGTACCAGCAGAGGCATCAACTATTTCTCAGTTTGAGGCTCATCTTAAGCTAGCTATTTTCTCTACTCTCTCCAGCTCCAGAGCAGCTGTATATTAATATATTAATAGCTTGTAAATCAATGTCAGACATTATGTGACAGGTCCTATATGGGATATTGAGAGCACTATGTGATACCAAAGGAAATGCACTCTTAAGAACTATGTCTGATTATTTCACAGAATCATGTTCTCAGCAGCTCTCATGACAGCTGCCCCCCAGTCTTCATAGCCGAAAATGGGGTGCTGTGGAGGGAGAGCAGAACTGAAAGGGAAGGTGCTTTAACAGCTGCCTGTTCACTAGGCAATTCATGGCACAGCATTATTCTAGCTCTTTGGAGCCCCGTTCACCCCTGACTCCCTGCAGAGATGCTTTTAAACAGAAAAGATAAATGGTGTTCATAGGAAAGCCAGGCTTATTAAATAGTGCCCAGACCCAGGCATTTATTTCAGAAGAAGGGCTAAATCCCAACACTTAAGAAACAATTTCAGTTTTAAATTTTGCTGTTAAAATTCTGACTGTATAAGACGTGAGAACAAGAGATGTGATCTAAGGATCTGCTATTCAAACAGACAGAATACACTTGCATTAGGAAGATGACTTAGTTACCAGACATGGCACAGAAAGAAAGAAAGAACCGTGGTTGTTTTAAGATCCGAGGCTACCTCGCTTCCATTTTCATACTTACTCACCGAAGCAGCACACAGAAATGCCATCATCCAAGACCACAACATTTCCTGTCTCTCCAATGCCATTTGTTCAAGTTTTTTCCCAGTCTTCAACCTGACCACGGATTTGCATCTTTGCTTTGCATCCTAGGGCCGGAAGCCCTGACATTCCCCGTGAACTCAGCAAGCGGTGCTAAGAGCACTCTCATTAGCCCAGTATCTCCTGTAGCTCTCAAGAGCTTGAGCCTGCATCAGGTCTGAATTTGTGCCAATGTCTGATTGCAGCAGAAGTAACATTAAAGGAAACCCCTAGGCTAGTCGGCTGGCTTACAATTGTATTAGCCTCACTGTCTTTGTCAGGTTTGTTCTCCATGGAATTGTATATCCACTTAAGGTTATGAATTTGATTTATCTTCAAGATTTTAGGTGAGTTTCAATCTTTGTGGAAGCAAAAGAACAATAGCATGGAGCAGAAGATACAGGGAAGATGTATGTGTGTGAATTTACCACACACAGCTTTGTCAAGGCGCTCCAGTCCTGATTTGCAGACTTTTGCAGCATGCATTTCTTGTGTAGGGACTACTAAATTAGTTCTGATTTACACCATTGTGGGGAGCATGAAAAAATACTAATCTGAGCCAACAAAACAAACACACATTTGAACTGAGGTGTCAGGAGGTGCAGACGTATTGCACCACCTGCACTACTTGTGGGATGCTCCTTCCAGTCAATTCTACAGCAAATTCACTTTGAGCTAACTTGTGTGGTGTTAAATTACAGTTGTATTGATTTTTCACAGCATTAATTTCATGGTGACGCTTCAAACTGCTTAAGGCTTTATCCGGAACAGTGCTGAACTTGGAACAAGAACAGAATAGAGGAATATTTAATGAATCAGAAAAGGTCACCATAAGATACCATGTAAGCTGCTCCTGAGCAGCGCCATGTACCACAAGCTATGTTATTCTGTGGGTCCCATGGAAGCAACAGCTCCAAAACCAGAGAACTGGTTTTCACAGCAGATTTCAACACGCTCTTCATTGTAAACATGGAGTTTGCTTCAAAGTTGTTTCCAATTGACACTCACAAGTACAACCGAAAACACATTTTGGATCTTATTAACATCCTCAGAGCACCTGGCAAAGAGCCATGATACCTCCCAGTTGAAGGTTAACAAGGTACAACCCCTGCCTGAATTTTAGATGCTGAAATATTATATCCATCTACATTGCCGTTCATACACGTTTCACTTTACTGCAAGAGACCTAAATCTTGCATTCTTCAAACCAGTGGGAGTTTTGCTTGAGGAAGAAATGAAAGATTATTGCTGCAGAAAACACAAAGTCAGTAATTTGGCAGCCTGATTTTATAATAATCTTTGTCTAATGATTATTTAATATTGTACTAGGCTATTTAAAAGAGTATTCTACAAAGTGTTGGAGCTTTCTTTTCAAAGCTTATGTAAAATGTGGTTTGTAATTAGAAGCCTTAGATATGTAATGTGTGTGAGAGAATATTAGTATTCCATAAAAGCCGCTGTCAGTATAAGTTATATGGAGAAGCACAAAATAATATGAATACTTACTAGCTAACATAGTTTGTTAGAAATAGATTTGTGAGATTTTGTACAACCTGCAACTTGGAAATTTAAAACATTTTTCTTCTTTTAAATTCTACCCTAAACAAATGAGTTAGGAACTATGACCAGAAGTGACCTTAGCACTAAGGGAATATATTAAAATTTACTTTTAAGGTCTTCAAAGCATTTCACCTTATTCGAGCAGAGATAGTGGAATTATTTACAGAGCCTGTTACTGCAGCACTGAAAATTACTCACCGGGGCAAACACCACTGAGAACAGGATGGCGTTCCCACCCTGCCTCAGTTCCAAAAATCCCACCGACCAAAAATCCTGCCTCTCCGGCTCCGGCCGAGCCCATCCCCACCCCTTCTGGCGCAACCTGGGCTCGTCCTCTGTGCGTGGTCAGGGCGATAAAATAAAACACGGCGCCGTATGTCATTTTGGACAGCCTTCCCCCAGCGAGGATGGGGAGGCCGGCAGCGTGCGGGGCTGCAGAGCGCGGCAGGCAGCGGCAGAGGGCAGCCGCGCCGCACCGCTGCGCTCCCCGAGCGGCCGAGCCCCGCGCAGCGCAAAGCGCCCCTCCGGCTGCCCCGGCACCCCGGCAATCCTTGGGGTGCTCAGGGAGAGAGCGAAAGGAAAAAAAAAAAAAAAAAAAAAAAAAAAAAAGGCAAGCCATCAGCATTTCCTTGCTCAGACCAGTGAATCCCGCGCAGGGCTGTGTCGCCCAGCAAAGGGTGCCAAGGGGGCGAGCTGGATCCGGCCACCAGGCATCAGAGAAGCAAGGGACCAGTGGTTCTCAAATTGCCTAAAGCTGGGGTGAGATTTTTTAAAGTCAGGCATAATTGCATCAGTTATTACATGATCCCAGCATGCTGCTGCTAAAATTGCTAATAGGAAGAGAATATCTGAATAAACGTGTCTGTGTGCTTCCTGGCTTTGTGGTGGCTTGAGTTTTCCCTTTGCAAAGCAGTTCTCTCAGCATATTCCCTTTCTGACCTAGATAAAATAATTTCTTATTCTTCATCTACTTCTGTAAGGTAATGGCATGTTGAAGAATGTGACGTGCATGCTGCAGATGGCACTGAAGGAATCTAAAAATACAGCAAGTTTTACAGGAGAGGTTTTGTAAGGTGGCTGTTTCCTCCTTGACATCACTATTCAGCTGGCTATTGGAATGGGACTAATTTAATTAAGAGAACAGCTCAGATAAAACATTTTTGTCAGATTCTCCAAGTCCTATTCACCTTGCTTGAGAACTCAAGCAAGTCTTCTCTCCTGCAGTCCAGGAGCACACCCCCCGGCATGCCAGCTTAGCTGAGCACAGCAGCAATTGGAGCAATTGGCACAAAGCAAGCTACTGAAGTTAATGTAAAGATTATCATATTATTTTTCCAACGGCGACTCAATGGTCAAGGCAACTGCTGGCAAGAAATTGTTCACTGCAGTCTTGATCTTTCACTCCTCGAAAGTTCCAGGTGAGTTTTATTTGCAGTATTTAGTCCCAAAATCCTCACAGCTTGCCACCAGCGCATTTCAGTCCTCTGATTTCCAAATGATCTGAAGCAAAAGCAGCTATTTCTAAGCAACTGTTTTTTTTTTTTTTTTTTTTTTTTTTTTTTTTTTTTTAGTGATCAACACTATTGTTTTCCCTTTTTGTGAGAAACATAAGCAGAATGGTGAGACTCTAACACAGTTAAAGGACAGGTCAGGTTGTCAATTTGACTGTACTTCAGTCTTTCCTAGCATTTCCTAATAACAAATTTCTGTAGCTGATTTCAGTCAGTGACCAACTACTGCACATCCTCTTTGCATGTTAAAAGAGCATTTTTTCAGGGAAGAAAAAGCTAGGGAAGATGGTTTTGTGGCTAAACAATGCAGTTCTTCAGGTCCTAAACAGAAATGCAGGGGAGGTGGCTGATGGGGAGCAAAAGAGAAGAAAGGGAGCCAAGAAGAAGGGGTTAATAGAAGTTTTCCAATCTAACATTCTCAAACACACAAACAACAACAAAAAAGCTCCTATCTGACCAAGGAAGAAGAGTGTTAGAAGGATGTAATGCACTCCCTGCAGCATTTCAAACTCAACTTCAAATCTAGGTCTCTTTCCGCATAGCATGTTCATTGCTTGCAGCAAAAACGAGTTCTTTTAAAGAGCACGTTCCTTTATCATCATAGAACCAGCAGTTTCAGATTTCATACTTGTGATCTCAATGGCTTGCAGGAATTTATATTCAGAGCACAACTTTCGTGTATAAGACTGGAGAAAAAAAAAAATGTTGGACAACGTATTTACATATCATTCAGCAATGAGTGAGAGGGGACTGGAGCATCTTAGCTGCCCCAACATTGTTTTTCAGACTTTGGGAAACAAGAAAGGGGAAGACCAAATTTTTTTTTTTTTTTTTTTTTTTTTTTTTTTTTGCTTTATATACAGTTTGAGAAGTGGCAAGGCTGTGCCACTATTAATTATTTATTGCCTTATTGTTAAGAAACTGTTTCCTAAGGAAATGAACAGTTTGTAGGCCTTCAGATTCCCCTGTAAAAGCCTGCAGTGACAAAATGGCTATTTTAGGACATCTGAGTGTATGTACAAATGCTTGCACTACTCATTTACCCTAGCTAGCACTCCTAATTATTCTTTCATCTGAGATCTGCATTTCCCTGGTTTGATAAATTATAAGGTAGTCTGCTCAAACATCAGTCTTCCTCAGGCACAAGTTTTCGTGCAGTCATGTACACAGAGGGTGAGTGATGCTAAAATACCTACAACATTCTTGGTACTTTGCAGGATTAAGAGCTCAGTCTTGATGACACCTTCCTTTCCATACAACATGTTTCAAAAAGAGACTTATGACACAGCATTTGAGGCTTAGTGTTCCTCTTCTAAGTAGTCCAAAACTTCCTCTAGCACCTTGGCAAACACATATTAATAAAAACAAGCAGGAACCCAGATTTCCATTCTTTTTCTCCTAGTCAAGAATGTAGCCAATCTGGTCCAAACAGCCCTTGGAAAAATGCACACGAGACCAAAGGCAGAGGCTGGAGATGCCACAGCCCTAGACCCGCACGGTGATCTTCAAGAGGAACCTTTGGGCCCTGGTGGCCAGAGCAGAGACTGCATGCTGCAGCGAGCTCCTGCAACGAAAGACCTCCCACAAGAACCTTGCTCATGGACACTTCTCACTGGTATATTGCCTTTCGCAAGATGGCGTGAGAGCTAACTCAACTTGAATTTCCTGGTCTTTGAGACATTATAGGCATTGTTTATTCTTTCTCTTTTTACCTACCACATTAAATTAAATTAAATTCCCCATGCATGGTTAGCTATAAAGTGTGTATTACTTACCTACATCTTCAGATCTTTTACAGTCCCGTGGGTAAATCCATAATTAGTTGGTTTTGTAAAATGCATATTATTTACTTGACAGGCCAGAATGGCTCTAAAGGAACTGTCCTCATGTCTTGGTTAAGTGCATAATTAGGCAGGTTTTTAAAACCCATATTATGTTCCCTACACTGAAGCCCTTGCACTCCATTTGTTAAATATTCATTTTTATATTTTTTTATTTTTTAATATGTATTATTTGCTCAATCAGCCAAGACAGCATGTAATTATGTATTTAGGACGTATGCAATGCATAATAAAAAACACTCATGAAAATGTATGGAAAAAATTACTGTGCACAATTAGTTACTTTTTAAGCCACCATGTCCTCACCACTTCCACCATTTCCTCTCAAATAGCAAGTATGTTCAGAAGAGTAACTATTTCATGAAAAAAAAAAGTGTTTAATCAAGCACAGCTTAATGCTATACTTACACATTTACCTAAACTTACTTAAACTTTCAGACTCATTTCATATACAAAGGGAGTGTTCTTGCTCTTTTCCAAGGACTAATGTTACCTTTGAGTAAAACTTTATTTTACATTCCTACTTCCCTCATCCTCTGGGACAGATTTTCGTTCTCATTCCACTGAAGAAGGCAGAGGCACGTTAATCTGAAAATCAGAGGGTATGAATCATTGCCTCCTCGATATCATGCACTATTACTTTCCAGCAAATATTTTGAGGTGTAAAGGTTAGGAGTTGGACAAGTGCCTGAAAGTATGTTCACACTATTGAAAGGCAGCACTTCCAGGGTGATGATATCCTGTGGGGAAAAACAAACAAACAAAAAACTGCAAAAAGCCCACGTGTCATTTTCATGTATTTCTGAGGTCTTAGGGGGGATGAGAGTTGGGCTTTGATGGCTCTGAACAGGGATGTTGTAGTGTGTTTATGTGGCAAGGTTTTGGTAGAAGGGGGCTAGAGCTTTTGTGACAAGAATCTAGAAGCTGCCTCATGTTAGATAAGGGTCCTGCTGCTGGCCAGAGCCTGGCCAGTAAGCGATGTTGTTTGTGCCTCTGTGAGACCAGATTTAAGAAAGAAGCCATACAAACAGTGAAGATCCAGTTCTGCAATAAGCTGGTGCAAAAGCTACATGTCACTGGGGTGTTTTGGTGAGGAAGAAAGAGATTTGCATTCTCACGGCAGATGGTTTTAACCACGTTTAGTCCTGTGGGCTGTGTCAACAGAACTGGCTTTGGTTTGTACCCTTTCAGGACACTGAGGACCCAATTCATGTCTGTGGGCAGCACGGTGAAGCGGGCAGTGTACTCTGTGTCACCGGGGACAGAGGAGGGATTTATCGATGGGCAATGTCAGTGTGCCCTGCACAGTGCCGCTGCCACCTTGCTGCTGGAGCAGTTTGCGTGCTCCTAGCGTAAAAACGTGCCTCTTGGAGGGCCGGGGGGCAAGGCGAGTCAGAGTTGGAGGAGTTGTCAGGGAGGCCTCATCACTCCTGTGAGGCACCGCAACCAGGCCTCAGCCCTAGGAGGCCAGCACTGCCCTGCGGCCTCCTGGCGCCCATTGGGTGCCACAGCTCCACGCCGCCTAGCAACAAACACCAGCGGCCTCCCTATTGGCTGCACCCAGAGGCGCCAAGGCAGGCGGCCAATGGGGCGGTGCCTGGCTGTGAGGGAGCAGAGGTGTCACAGGGCAGGGTGGGTGACACGGTGCTGGGTGCGCTGGGGCTGTGGCACTCCGGCGGTGGCGGCACTCCGGCGAGGCACAGCTGGTGGGCTGCTTGTGGCCCCTGAGGAGTGCTTCTGTGTGCAGCTTTCGGTGTTTTCTTCCCTGTGTGACCCCGGAGGAGTGTGTCATCGTGCAGCTTTTGGTGTTTCCATCACGATGGCCATGAGGAGTTCTGCATCTTTCAGCTTTTGGTGTTTCTCCACTGCAGCCCCTAAGGAGTGCCTTCTTGAGCAGCTCTTGGTGTTTTCTTCACTGCGACTTGAGGAGTGCCTCTGCGTCCAGCTTAATGTGTTTCCTTCACTGCGTTTCCCCAAGGACGTCTTCATTTTGCAGCTTTTGGGGTTCTCCACACCATGTTTCCCCTGAGGAGTGCTCCATCATTCCGTTTTTTTTGTTTTCTTCACTGTGGCACTTGAGGAGTGATTCTTCGTGAAGCTTTTTGTGTTTTCTCCTCCTTGTGGCCCCTGAGGAGTGCTTCAGTGTGCAGCTTTGGTGTGTTCTTTACTACGGCCCTGAGGAGTTGTTCATCATGCAGATTTTCTGGTTCTCTTCACTTCGGCCCCTGAGGATTGGTTTGTCAAGCAGCTTTTGGTATTTTCTTCACTGTGGCCCTTGAGGAGTTCTGCATCGTCCAGCTTTTGGGGTTCTCTTTGCCACGTTTTCCCAGAGGAGAGTTTTATTGTGCAGCTTTTGTTCTCATTTTCACCTTGTTGCCCCCGAGAAGTGCTTCATCTTCTAACATGTGGTGTTTTTTTTTTCTCATTCCAGCCCCTGAGGAGTGCTAGTTTGTGTGGTTCCTGAGGTTTTCTTCATTGCGGCCTATGAGGAGTTCTTCATCGTGCAGTTTTTGGGTTTCTCCATACCACGTTTTCCCTGAGGAGACCTTCATTGTCCAGCTTTTGGTATTTCTCCACTGCAGCCTCTGAGGAGTGCCTTCGTAACAGCTTTTGCTGTTTTCTTCATTACGACCTTGAGGAGCTCTTCATCGTGCAGCTTTTTGGGGTTTTCCCCACACCACGTTTCCCTTGAGGAGGGCTTCACCATTCAGTTCTTCGCGTTTTCTTCCCTGTGGTACTTCAGAAGTAATTCTTCATGGAGCTTTTCGTGTTCTCTCTGTGGCCCCTGAGGAGTGCTTCTCTGTGCAGCTTTTGTAGTGTTCTTCACTACTGCCCTGAGGAGTTCTTCATCGTGCAGCTTTTCGGGATTTCTTCACCACGTTTCCCTGAGGAGAGCTTCATGGTCCAGCTTTTGGTGTTTCGCCACTGCAGCCTCTGAGGAGTGCCTTCTTGAGCAGCTTTTGGTGTTTTCTTCACTGCCACTGGAGGCGTGCTTCTGCGTCCAGCTTTTTGTGTTTCCATCACTGCGTTTCCCCTGAGCACATCCTCAGCGTGCAGCTCTTGGGGTTCTCCACACCACATTTCCCCTGAGGAGTGCTTCATCATTCTGCTTTTTGAGTTTCCTTCACTGTGGCACTTGAGGAGCAATTCTTCGTGGAGCTTTTTGTGTTTTCTTCGCCTTGTGCTTCCAGAGGAGTTCTTCATTGTGCAGCTTTTGGGGTTCTCTTCACTTTGGGACTCCGGACGAATGCATCATCATGCAACATATGGTGGTTTCTTCACTACGGCCCTGAGGAGTTCATCGTGCAGCTTTTGGTGTTTTCTTCTATATGGCCCCGAGGAGTTCTGCCCCATCCAGATTTCGGGGTTTTCTTCACCACGTTTTCCCTGAGGAGAGCTTCATCAAGCAGCTTTTGGTGTTGTTTTCTACTTGCTGCTCCTGAGAAGTGCTTCATCTTTTAACTTACGCTGTTTTTCTCTCGTTCCAGGCTCTGAGACGTTTTTCATCGTGCAGCTGTTCATGCTTTCTTCACTACAGCCTTGACTTCTTCATCGTGCAGCTTTGGGTGTTTTCTTCACTGGGGCGCTTTTTGGCATCTACCATGTCTGCAGCCAGACCGACAGCTCAGCTGCCTGAAGCATGAAGAAGCACATTCTTCGCTTTGTTTTCAGTCTGCCAACCGATCCTGTCATGTAGAGCTCTTTCTTTGTTGTACTAGGAGGTGCCATGTGCAATTCTTTCTTCTCCTCCTTTTCAGTCATGCTGCTATAAATCTCTTTCAAACCATGTATGAGTTCTCTTGCCTTATGTAGTGGGTTTACGTGGCAAGGTTTTGGTGGGGGGGGGGGGATTGGGGTGGGGTCTGCGAGAAGAATCCGGAAACTGCGCCATGTTAGAGAAGGGCCCGCTGCTGGCCAGAGCCAGGCCAATAAGCGATGTTGTTTGCGTCTCTGTGAGACCAGATTTAAGGAAGGAAAAAAAAAACCTGCTGCAGAAGAGCAGCTGAGGGAGGGGGAGGAATTAGAAACAGCCTTGCAGATGCCAAGGTTGGTGAAGAGGGAGGGGGAGAGGTGCTCCAGGCGCCAGAGCTGAAGTCCCCTGCGGCCTGTGGTGAGGCCCATGCTGAAGCAGGCTGTCCCCCTGCAGCCCATGGTGTGCCACGGTGGAGCAGGTTTCCATGCTGCAGCCTGTGGAGGAGACCACGGTGGAGCAGAGGCAGAGAGCTACCGAGGAGCGGTGGAGACAAAGTGCTACGGACTGACTGCAGCCCTCATTTCCCCGCTCCCCTGAGCCACTCGGGGGGAGGTGGGAGAGGGTGGATTGGGGGGGGGAATCTTACTATCTCCGTACTCTGAGTCTGCTTTGCCCATCACAATAACTGTTGAGTGATCGCCCTGTCCTTATCTCAGCCCTTGAGCCCTTTGCATCGCATTTTCTCCCCATTTGAGGAGGGGGAGTGAGAGAACGGCCGTGGTGGAACTCGGCTGCCCACCCCAGTAAAACCACCACACTGTAACACCTAAAGTCCCTTTGCTGCATCTGAAATCCTTTCTTTCTTGTCCTAAAGATATGCCCTGGGGAGAAGTCTGCTTGCTTTTTATTTGCAGCATCCTTATACGCATCTTGGCTCTGCCTTCTCTTGACATTAAAGAGTTAGTCCATTAATCCAATGTTTAATCTTTCCTTAGAGACCATGTTTTCTAAAACTCTAGTCCTAACAAGGGTCATTCTTAGCAACGGACTTACTGGGTTCTTTGGATACTTTCTGCTTGGTGTGTGTTACTTGAAATGCAATCCTCAGAAACAGACACAATGTCAGTGGAAAATTTAACAGGAGACCCCACGCTCTGGATGGAGCAGTCTTCTGTCAGCCGTTCCCTCTCACCTTCTTCAACCTGCTGGTGGGAGCATGAGGTGGTGGGTGTCGAAGGCTTTCTGAAGGCGATACACGGGTGTCTTCCCTGAGCAAGGTGTTCCGCTGTCAGAGAAGGAAATTGTTGTTGCTTCTCACCAACTGCACTTTGTTGCAGTTTTAGTTGTGATTGCCTAACTACACATAACCTATTGGATTATTTCTTTGAGTATTTTTGCAGGAGTGGAAATTTTAACTCATTAGTTCAAATAGTGAGATAATTTTCATGTCATTCATTTACTTTGCAGCTGAATGTAACTTTTCATACAGTTCGCTAGCATTGGAGGGGCCCGGGCATGAGGGGCCCAGGCTCTCCTCTTAAGGCACCTCCAGTGTTAAGGAGAAGGGGAAAGACTTTGGGGGTGCACTTTATGTCTCCTCAGTGGGATGCTGATGTTCTAAACTTTTCTTTGGTGGAGGGTGACGTGAATCTCCAAAAACAAGCAACAACAACAAGAGAACAAAAACAAAAGGCTTTTGCTACTGTCTCCCGTGACATCCTGCTAACAAAGCTGAGAAAGTGTGGGGTAGACAAATGGACAGTAAGGTGGGTTGAGAACTGGCTGACTGGCCGAGCTTATAGGGTGGTGATCAGTGGCTCAGAGTCCAGTTGGAGACCTGTGAGAAGCTCAGGGGTCGGTGCTGGGTCCGGTCATGTTTGACAGCTTCATCAATGACTTTGATGAGGGAATAGTGTCCACCCTCAGCAAGTACGCTGATGATACAAAGCTGGGAGGAGTGGCTGACATGCCAGAAGGCTGTGCTGCCATTCCATGAGACCTGGACAGGCTGAAGAGATGGGCAGGAAGAAACCAGATGAGGTTTAACAAGAGCGAGTCCTGCACCTGGAAAGGAACAACTGCATGTGTCAGCACAGGCTGGGGGATGACCTGCTGGAGAAGAGCTCTGCGAAGGACCTGGGGGTCCTGGTGGACGACAGGTTGACCATGAGCCAGCAGTGTGCCCTGGTGGCCAAGAAGGCCAATGGGATCATGGGGTGCATTGAAAGGAGCGTGGACAGCAGGTCAAGGGAGGTGATCTTCCCCCTTTACTCTGCTCTGGTCAGGCCTCACCTGGAGTACTGTGTGCACTTCTAGGCTCCCCAGTACAAAAATAAGACAGGGATCTCCTGGAAAGAGTCCAGCAGAGGGCCACAGAGAGGATATGGGACCTGGAGCATCTCCCCTGTGAGGAAAGGCTGAGACACCTGGCACTGTTTAGCCTTGAGAAAAGAAGACTGAGAGGGGATCTTATTAATGTTTACAAGTATCTTAAGTTTGGGAGACAGAGGGATTTGGCCAACCTCTTTTCAGTGGTCTGTGGGGACAGGACAAGGCCACAAAATGGAGCGCAGGAAGTTCTGCACCAACATGTGAAAGAACTTCTTCGTGGTGAGGGTGATGGAGCATTGGAACAGGCTGCCCAGGGAGGTTGTGGAGTCTCTGGAGATATTCAATGCCTGTCTGGACGCCTACCTGTGCAACCTGCTCTAGGGAACCTGCTTTGGCAGGGGGGTTGGACCCGATGATCTCTGGAGGTCCCTTCCAACCCCTGCAATTCCGTGATTCTGTGAAACAAGCCCCACAGCTCCTAGTTCTCTCTATCTTCTGTTTCACCTATTGGAAAAACAGCTCCATTAATATGTTTCCACAGTCTTCTAAAAGTTGGATTACCCCTCAAAACTGAAATTAGGAAGATGCAGCCTTTCTAGATCTGGCTTGCATTGATAAGAACCCCTGGTTGTGAAGATGACATCTAACGGCGAGTTGCAGAGCGGGGCCTTGTTCCTTCCAAAGTCCACAGACTTACAAGTTTGCAGAGCGGAAGCTTTGCAGAGCTGTACAAAAAATGAAGATCCAGTTCTACAATAAGCTGGTGCAAAAGCTACATGTCACTGGGGTGTTTTGGTGAGGAAGAAAGAGATTTGCATTGTCATGGCAGATGGTTTTAACCGAGTTTATTCCTATGGGTTGTGTCAACAGAATTGGCTTTGGTTTGTACCCTTTCAGGACACTGAGGAGAGGATACGGGACCTGGAGCATCTCCCCTATGGGGAAGTACATTGTATTTTCTCACCTTTTTTCCTTGAGGAGGGGGAGTGAGAGAGTGGCTGTGGTGGAGCTCGGCTGCCCACCCGTGTAAAAGCACCACAGATGTGCATCACAGTTTCACTGGCAGCAGACAAAAAGCAAAGAGTCATAACTCACACAAATATAGTTCTAAAAAAACACCCTAGCATAATTCCCCTCACACTGAGTCTATTAAATATCTTCACATGTAATGCTTATTGCTACACATTGCGTCTAGATTCCTGTAAGTACTGAAACAGCAGTTCTCATGAGTTTTACTGAGCGAGATACCCAGGTAACTGAAGGGCTGTGCCCTCGTGCCCGCAGATCTAGCAGCCAAGCCATTATGGAGCTGAGGTTACTGGACACCAGGTTATTAGCAGCATGGAATCTGGAGATCTGAAACTTTTTGGCAAGGTTTCACATTAAACAACCAGAGCCAAGTTTGACCTCCCTGATCTTATTTCATACTTAGCACTGCCAACCTGAATAAGAACGATCTGATATTTAGTAGCTTTCAGCGTGACTGCCTGATGTTGTGGTTTAACCCAGCTGGCAGCTAAGCACTGCGCGGTTGTTCACTGCCCCCCCCCCTTCCCCCGGGATGGGGGAGAGAATTAGAAAGAAATGAAAGCCTGTGTGTTGACATAAAGGCAGTTTATTAGGACAGAAAAGAAAGGAAAATAATAATAATGATAATAGTATGTCTACTAATAATGTGTACGAACAAGTGATGCACAAGGCAATTGCTCACCACCCACTGACCAATGCCCAGCCTATCCCCAAGCAGCCGGTCCCGCCGCCCTGGCCAGCCCCCCCATATTAATTTTTCAGCATTATGCCAGATGGTATGGAATACCCCCTTGGCCAGTTGGGGTCAGCTGTCCTGGGTCTGTCCCCTCCCAGCTGCTGCTGCACTCGCAGCCTGCCTGCTGGCAGGATGGAGCGAGGAGTTGAGAAGTCCTTGGCTTAGTGTAAGCACTTCTCCGTAACAATTAAAACATCAGTGTGTTATCAACGTTGTTCTCATCCTAAATCCCAAACACAGCACCATACCAGCTACTAGGAGGAAAATTAACTCTATCCTAGCCGAAACCAGGACACTTTGCTATTCTGATAGGGTGATCCGCATCAGCTTCTGCTTGAGTAGAAAGGGCATCCTCCCAGGTATCTTGTGCTTGGTCACTGTGGGCAGTTAAAGAAGAACTGAGCTCTCACTTGTTCTCAGCTCCCAGTCTTTCCCCACAGCACTGCTATTGCACCCTTGGAAGCCAGACGCCAGGACATCTCTGTAGCTCCTCAGTACCACGCTCAAGTGTAGAGAGAAATGCTATAATGCCGTGCTATGGGGGGTGGTCCAAATCACAGCCCAACACCAGAAGTACAACTGCTATCACACAACCAAAACAAGGGAATGGCCCCTCACATGGCCCAGGTCAGGCAAGAAGGCACCAGCTCCCCTCAAAGCCTCATCCACTTTCATTTGAGTCATCTCCTTCCCCCAGGCGCAGCACCAAGGCCAAGCTGCATGCCAAAGGCATGATGTACTGTGGAGGGAACTTGCCATAAGTAGAATACGACTCCCTTGTGGAATCCGCGCAGGTTGCGGGCACACAATCAAATGCAATCAAGGCACAGCAGCTAAACAAGTTAGCACCTGTCAGCTGGGCCTCTAAGCCTACCTCTGGAAGCACCTTTATGTTCTACCCAGAAGCGTATTTCAGAAAGGGCCATGCAGTGAAAGCCTTCACCCCATTTTTTTTGGCTTTTCACCACCCCTCTGCTGCGAGCTACCGCCTTCATTTCAGCTGGCAAATCCAACTCTGAGTGCTCTCTTTTGCTTAACTGCAAAAAATAAAAATCAGATGGCTTAGTTAAAACAGAGCTCAGAAGTAACTTGGCTCCCCAGGCACCGAAGCACAGAACTCACTGCACGTTTTATTCTCCTCAGACAGCTGGTTAGGGTGATAACCTCTAGGACATCGGTGCTAACAAATAACTGGGAGCTAATTCAGCCCCTTCTGCAGCACTCCTCCGAACAGCTCCAGCCCACTCCACTGCAAAGGAAAGCATGCTACCTTAAATCCTGGGGGAAAAGGTCAGGCACTATTCCCAATAAATATGAAAAAAGAACAAGCTAGGCCAAAACCAGACAGGTTCCTTAAACAAAGACTGTGATTAATTTTAAACTATGTTGTCCAATCATATTGATCATTATAGCCACTTACATTTACGGTAAATCTGCTAGAGTTTTCCTGGTTTGTTTCTTTACTTCAATATAAAAACAAGAACTCTCTCCCACAGTAGGCTAGATATTTCCTGAAATAACACATGAGTGGTGGCTATTTTACCCAGCAGGTTCCTTTATCACCACAGAGCAGGAAAGTTGACAGGCTTTGTGTCTGAAATGTAATTAGCTTGTGGGAATACAGTCGTAATGAAAGTAAAATTTACATTATTGCAGGCAAGTGACTGCTCTTTCGATGAGAGTAAAAAGTGAATTCCAAGGCATGGTTTGGGGGTACTTATTCAACTGATAGCCTCAAACTTCCCACGTCTGTTAAGGGGAAAGGAGACAACAGGAGGTTTAGATCAGGTTTCTGTGTGAAAGCTTTTTAAGACCTCAAAAGAAGAAATGAATGATGGAAAATGACCAGCGCCATTGGGCCTTAGTCCCATTTCAGTCCCTTTCAGGATTCACCCTGATTAACAAAGGAGAAGGTCTCTTTTAGAAGCAGATATAGAGGTTTACAAACCCTTTTAAAGCACAAAAAGTAGCTATTCTTCACTAAATGTATATACATATATATAGTTTCCTAAGGTGAATTCTCTAAGCAAATACATTTGTAGAGCAAGCCTCAAACACACTGAATTGTAAAACACTTTGCCTCTCTTTATTCATTTCTAAAAGGCTGAAACACACAAAAACAAAGTGTTTAGGACACAATTACACCATGGCCTCCTGTCGGTACAGGCAATAGGGAAAAAAAAGTGCAGTTTGTCCCAGGGAACGGCAGTTTGCACTGCGAACAGTTGTAGCCCCATGTGACGGAGACAAGACTTAGCAATCATGTTGGGACATGCTGTATATTCGCAACAGTAAAGTCCTGCCCTCCCATCCTCGGGATCCTCCTTCTCTAGATGCTTTTGAATTTGTTGGCCCTGCCCCTACAAAACTCCCAGGAAACAAATAACCTTTTCTCAAGCCAAAGATTTTGTAACGAGGTTCTGCACCTGTTGACAGCGTCTCTCCAGGAAAAGGAGAGGAAGTCGGAAACTCTCCCTCATTTAACCAACTGCTTAGAGGAATAACGTAAGGATCCGTAACAACAGCTCTTTTAGGAACTGCATGGAGATAGACAGAATCATAGGGTGGGAAGGCACCCTGAGAGACAAAGGTATTTCCCTTTCACATCCTTACTATGCAGTCCCAAGCATGGCACAGCAAGAGACTCGCATCCTGTTCCAGTGGTGCTACGACCTCCTCGACCAGGGAAGGCTTTTTTAAAATCCAGCCTGAATCTTGACAAGGACACCAATCACACTCCATTCCAGCCATCATTGCTCTAGGCTCTGTAACCCACTTCTGCTATTTTTTTTTTTTCTTTGTGGGCCACATTTTCTGGAGTTCTGATTATTGTGTTCTCCTCTAAACTGTTTCTGACTGATCCAAACCTTTCCCAAATCACATCACCCCAGAGAGGATGACAGGCTCTGGCTGGGACCTTATAAGAAATCAGAATTCAAGGCAACTTCTTGCAGACGTTCTCTAAGAGCTGAAAACTCTGCAAGAGTTTTATGGCCCGTGCAGTAAAACAAAAGAGGGCTATAAACAAGGTTGTTTCTACAAAATGTGGTGTTAAGCAAGTTACTGCATTCTCCTGAAAAACAACAGCGGAGTGAACAGTGGTCCTTACTAGCGTGACGTGGCCAGCACTCACTGGTGAGCAAAGGCATTACGGTACGTATCGAAACCAAATGCAGGGGTCATCACATTTAAGTCTGATAATTTTTGTCATCACCCTATCCAATTAATTTAGAATTATTTCTTAATGAGTGGACTTACAAATTGGTATTACAATATCCTTTGAAGTAAAAGTAGGTCTCAATCTGCCTATTTAATTTTTATTTTTTCCTTTTCCTTAAATCAGCAAATCCGCTACATAGCCTCTTGCTGATTTTAAGAGGCATATGGTTCTTAATCCAGCGGTGTATGAATTATGGCAGTAAATAGCTTTGAAAGTGCCTTGAAAGCAAAAATATGGAAATTTCCCCCCCCCCAGGAGACTAGGATGAGCAGTCATTATTTTTGAGATTGCAGAGAACGCTGCCCAAGTGTTCCAAGACTGCATGCATATAATTGTTTGTCTCTTTCTCCCTTTGAAGTATTTTTTAAAAAACTTTAAAACCTCAGACACACTCAAGGACAGTTTCCACAGCTTGGTCAAGAACACCAGCACATCTACATATTCACTAAGTCATAAATCTTCAATGCTTTGGCTATGCATATATGACACATGACCCTTATTTCTCCCTTGTGGTTGCCCTCTGAGAGACAATAGAGGTCCACTAAAGCACACGGCTTCTCTCTTAGGTAATATTTCATATATATCTCTTTACAACTACCAACACGTCAAGGTAACTGAGCTGCAGCCTGGGACGGGAATTTACCCGTAATTGTCTTAAATTGTCTAATTTGGATAAAATGAGCAAAAAAAATCCCTTGGCTATTTGTTAGTATAATAATGTCATCTCTATGTTCCTTGCCTTGTGGTATTCTGCTATGCAAAGGGGAATGAACTATACTCTGGATCTTTTGGATATTTGGTTCGATCTGTCTGTCAGACATTAATTAGTTTCATAGCAATCTCTCACTGCTGTCTTGTGGAAAGACAGCAAGACTGAAAAATAAGCCAGGATGACAAAGGGAGAGCTTGACTTGCTTCTGACCAAAGAAATCTGTTATTAAGAAACAGTTCAGAACTCAGATCTGAAGCTCCTTTACCTGCCTTATGGGAGTACAGACGACTGGATTAAAACATTAACACGTTATTATACACAAAATCATGTTTTCAAAGAATGGTGTGTTTGCTCATTTATTTCTGTGTACATAATGAAGAGAGGGAGATTTTCAGAGCAGAGCACTGGAACTCAACCATGCGACTCTCGCTAATGACAGTGGCCGTTAGGCAGCCAAAACACTGAACGAGGTTTCCAAATTAACCTTAAAATAACATTATGGGGGCCTCGGTAGCAGCTCTGCACTTAAATCCATATTAAAATTTGCACTTGGAGCATCGCTAATGTCCCAGGATTTCCTACTCAAATTACTCTGCATCATCTCCCTATTTTACATACTGAGGTCTAATTCTCTTCTTCCTAACAGCAATTTTAACACTTGTACAAAGCTTATTTGCAGCACCAGCAGAAAAGTGCTACAACAGAGCAGAGAGTCATATCCCAGCTTTCCAGGCGACAAGGAAATTTGCTCACATAAATTTAAATATAGTAACTTTCACTCACAAGAGAAATTTGAACTTGTCCTACTCAAAAATCTGGAGCTCAGACTCCCACCTTGTTTAGGCTAGTAGCCATAAAGAATCACGAGCCTTAAATCACATATACACAATTTTGTAGGGATTTTAAAGATAGGCCTTTTAATTTATTTTCCGTTGTAAATGAATCTGTTGTACTGTTCCACCAGCAGTCTTCTCCAGCTCGAGCAGAGCACACTTGGCTCAAGCCAGAGCACTATTTTTCCATCAATGCCCACTAGCCTCACTGCTCACCTATGAATTTCAGCAATGAAGTGGAAAGCGACTCCCCACGGCTGAGTCTCTGTACACTGGTAGCACTTCAAATATGGTTAAAACGATTTTTTTTTCCAAATCCAGTCCATCTTCCTACCACTCTCCTCCTGTTCCAAAACTTTCTCCACAAAGCTCCACCCTAACTCTCTCCCGCTCCCCACCAGCACCACCAACCCTGTCTCCAGTGCTGTGCCTGTCCCCACACCACCCACCGACCCGTTCCCATCCTTTTCTCCAGGACATCAGCCCGTGCTTGCCTCCCAAAGCCTTCACTGCCACGGCTGCCCTGGCACTCCAGGCCTGTGGCAAATTCAGTTTCCACCCATGCCACATGATGCCACATCACTCCTTCAAGCGTGTGGTGATCCCTTCCTTATTCTTCTCATCCCTCGATTTCCTGAAGCTCTTAAAATAATGCCATTTTTATTTAGATTGCTAAATGCAGGAGAAGTTTTAAAATACTGATTGATAGGCTATGTTTTTATATGAGAAATATGTATCAAGGCTACACTGCAACACTGCTTTGAAGAAGGCACATCAATAAATTCCTGGTCTATAAAAAAGGGGGGGGGGGGGGGGGGCAAAGGGAAAGGGACAACTAATCAAGTCTTCTCCAAGGCATTTCATCTCCAGGGTGTGTTTTAAAGAATTACAGATAGCAAGACCAGAGTATTCTCCATCTACTGAAAAATAAATAAATAAATTAAATGGCAAAATGTGGGGGCAGAGACAGGATCGCTGATTCCTTCCCTGTACTTAAAACAATTTAGGAGAGGGCTGTGTAGAGACGTGAGGCTGTTTGGAGTCAGGGCTGGCAGCTACAGTGGGGAGTGGGCAGGCACGCGAGCGCTGGAGAGCATCGCCGGTCAGCTGCTTTCCAGCAGCACATCGATGCCCAGGGGAAGGCAGCTCCACAGCTCACCGGCCTGAGGAAGCAATCGATGAATTCATATCGTGTTTTAACGGGTAACCAAACTCCAACCCTTTTTGAAGTTAGTACATTACTGGTGCCTACCAGTGAGAAGACAGAAATGAAAGTGACACCAAACAGAATTTTCCACCTACTGTCCTAACATCTGCTGCTAAAACCACACCAGGCAACCAACACTCACACCGGCTAATTACTAGATCGATTAGCTTACTGTACCAGCCGATTATTTTTAATGTAGACACAGCTAATACAGGTTCTGGTACGGTTTACTCTAGAATCCCAGGGTAAAACACACCGTCCTAGCAAAGATGCAGATCTTGATATTAAAATAGCCAAACTTGACGGAGAAGATTTGGGCACTGGTGCTCTGAGATCCAGGACAGAAAGGAAGCGTTGCACTTAAGAAATCTGTCCCTGAGCAGCTGAAACATCGGACAAAAAAGCAACATGATTCTTCAAAATACATGATTTAGTTGGAAGACCTTCTTCACGTCCCACAAAGATCCTATATATCTATCTACAGGAGTTTTGAAACGCTCACTAAAGGCTGCCTCCTCTCCTACAAATGCCTTTTATAAGCTTCCCTCGTTCTCCAACATAACACTGCAATGAAGCCCATAAGCCTTTCTGCTTAACCCTAACTGCAGAACGATGGTAAAATCATTAAAAGCAAAACCACTAAAATGTGAAGAACATGCCAGATTCCTTGCTCACTTTATAGTGTCTTATTCAGGTTCCAGCAATTTCAATATAAGTTCCTCTGACCTCTGAGATACTAATAAGGCTCTTTAAGACACCTTGCTATAATTCAGCCACACCAACAACTTTAAGTGCCTCCCCCTAGAGATGAAGCAACTGGGGAAGAGCTTCCACATCAGAAGGATGCTAGCCCTTCCTTCAAAATATTTCAGACACTGAAGTAATCTAATACACGTTTGTGGGGCAAGCACATTTGGGCATTTTTCAGAATTCCTAGTTTAATTCTAGTTAAATATGCCGTGGGAAAAAAAAAAAAAAAAACCCTTTACTTGATTTATTTCCACTGCCTCTACTTTAAAGGAAATTTAAATCTCATGAATCTGGAAAAAAAAAAGAAAAAAGAAAAAGAAAGAAATCACAGACAACTACATTGCTGCTACAATTTTCTCAGAAGGAATAGTTAAAGAGAGGTTCCTAAATTCATAAATGCTGTGGTGTGAGCCCAGTGTACACAGCAGAGCATCTCCTGGGCCACACATCAGGCCACATTTCAGAGGGTCACCTTCTGATACTGCTAATTGTACCAGGAGGTACAGCAGGAATATCAGAACTATATGAAAGACAACTTTTGTTAGTCCTTCAAAATCTCCAGCAGACTGTTTCATGGGGTAGGTAAAGATGCATTTGATTTCATCCAAACCAGTTTACACATTTTCTTATTACGTACTTGTGTCAAAATGTTTCAGTTGCCAGAATATTCACCTCTGAGCCTGAGCATGTAAGTACAAGTCCACGTATTAGTTTATCCATCAATGTCCTGTCTGTGTTTTTGTCTGCATTCCTGAAGTGCCCATCACCCTGATGCCAGTTTGACTTCTCACCCTGGGTTAGTTTGACAGCTCTGTCAACAGGGATGACAGAGCTGTACTGGGCTTCTGCTAAAATACAAGACTGTAGCTACTTCTGTCCACCTCTGGTAGCTATTCAGGTGGAAGCTGGTGGCTCCATTTCCAGAGGAGCAGCAGGTGCAGTCCCATGTTCGGGTCAGTGTTCCCTTCTGCAGTGAAACAGGCTGGACAAAAATCTCCCTGCTCACAGGTTGGCAGATGGTTCATGCAGTGAGCTCACTATCAAAGTCTTAGGGAGACTGTTAAGCGTGAGATAAACAACATATATAAACCAAACCTATTTTGTTCTTTATTCTACCCAAGTCCTAAGCAAGGAGAATTCCTCCTTCACACTCACAAAGAAGTCCATCCTTGGGTTCAGATACCCGGACGAGAGAGAAAATAGCAGTTCCTGCAGTACCCAGCACCATTTTAAAGGCTGAAAGCAGAATTAAAAAACGGGGTTTGCTTCCAGGTGCAGACAGATGTCTGATGTGAAGATATTGGCTGTCTCTTACCAAAACTGACAGACATTTTTGGTGAGGCTTTTCCTAACAGATGGCAGAACTTGGGTCCTACCGATTGTAGCAGGATCCGAGGGCATTGAGCACACAGCAGGATCCGGCCCAAAGCATGGCTCTGAGCACCGGGTTCCCTCCACGTTGTTAAGAAAAGGTATCAGTGTGAAAAGGATGCAAAAGAAGATGTTCAGACACTAAGCATCGGATTCAGCAAAAAAGACCAACAAACCTTTACAGTATATTGTGATGTTTTCTTTTGTATACTGTCTCAATGACTGTGCAGTATGCTCGCTGAAAAACCAGCCCTTGGTAATTGTCACGGAACTTCATTCTGAGTGCAGGCTCTACTGGAAATTAATTGCTTCAGTGCAATCTGAACCACATCATAAATGTCATGTAGAAGTTGCAGGGAGTGAGGAGGCAATGACAGCTCTATCCGCACTGTTTCATTTAAAGGTGGGTAAAACACACTGTGACAGAAGTGCTCTTCATCAATAATTTAGTCCGCAGTGTAAAGCCAAGCTTTGCCAAAGATGCCAGGGGAGCAGCTACCTCCCTGGTTTTAATGACACCAGCAGGGAGGGGTTGAGGGGCCAGCTCAAATCAACATTCATTGCACATCTGGGCATGTCGGCAGATGAAGATATCTAGGACTGAGCTGACAGGACAAAGGGTTGAAAAAATAAGTGTAACCTAGAAAACCTTTACTTTGAATTCTTTGTATAAATTCAAGGGGGATGACAGTTCCTAAGGTCATCTTACATAATAAAACTACAGCGATCTACATAGAGAATTTTAACTCTTTCCAACGCGCAATCAAAGAAACCACAAGTTAAGTTTATATTATTCACTTTATGAATATAAAATGCAGAGTTCTTAATTCTCTGAGAAGAGCTATTTTAATGAGCAGGATGTTAACATTTATATGCCTGACTTCATCGTAATAACCCTAATTATAGTGCCATAGAAGCCCCACTGTAGTAGAGGGTCACTGGAGTTCCTATTATAGCCCTGATCTTAGGGGAGTTGAGTGTCTTCACCCTTTCGCAGCGCATCAGCTGAAGCTCTTCATGCAGCTTAGCGCTGTTGTCCTCCTCCTCAAAATTAGTGGTTTACAGCTGCTTAGTTTGGTTCTTACACAGCTTCTGCTTTCCTGAAACAAGTGCTTTTGTAGCTTTTATGGCAGTCTCTATACAAAAGCCCACTTACTCTCTCTGAAGAGAATATAGCTTTCAGGTGCAAGGAGACCGTGCATCATCATACCAGGCTCCCGTATTCTCGCCCCGGGAGGTTGCAAATCCTCGCAGGTACCACACTGCTGACGCTGCCCTGGTTTGCAGGGTTGCTGCGATTCTGGCAGAGCTTTTGTGCAGTAATCTCACGCTCCAGGTTAAACGTCAGAAGCCAGGTTTTCGGCTGAGTCAGTGATGACTCATGTAATCGTTCCATGGTGGCATGTAACGCCAAGGCAGGGGAAGACAAATGGGGGCAGACGGCCTCAATCTTAGTGATGTATTAGTTACAGGTCATAAAACATCAAAGTGTTCGGCTGTCATCTAAATCTGTAAAGAGAATTCCTTTTGTCCAGATAAGAGAACCATCAAAAACCGACTGCTTTTACCTCCAGTGTGGCCAGAGAACTTTTTCTGACAAATTTGGCCTCTGCAATAGTAATAACCCCCACCTCTGGCAAGTTAGGACTGAATTATTTAACCTCACAGCACCTCGAGCTATGAGTCAGTGCTACCGAAGGACACAATTGGCTTTGCCTTGTCTGGCAAAACTACGTAATTCTTTTGCTTCTTATTTTCTGTTCACACTTTTTAATGAAATATCAGGTGCTTTCCATGATCTCCCAAGGCCTCGAGTAATCTAGACCACACCAGAGCTGTGCTCACAACAGGAGTTTCACCCGTGATAGCTTCTCTGAGCAGTCGGGCATAAAAGCTTCCGGCAGCTTTTATGCCCGACAGGGACCATACGGGAAGGCGACAAGCAAAGGAGCCGGGGGAATACAGTGGGTGGCATCTGCCCTAATTGCATCTGACATTTCACTTTCATTTTCCAGTGAGCAATCCAGTTCTTAATAATAATAATAATGTTAAAATGCTAATGGCACCAGAAGTGGCCTCTGAAAGCACTGCAGAAGAGGTACAACATTCACATTCTGGAAAAACGGAACTGTACACATAGGCAGATCATCACCAGCCCAGGTGATGATTTCCAAGAGGTGACTCGTACAACAGTAGGTTATGATTGTATTTCCTGACAGCAAGTGGAAATTACAACCCAATTCTTCCTGTATCCACCTTTTGCCAAGGAAGGTGCTTGTGCTTATTCTATCTTTCAGTGGCTTTCCATTAGAGAAGATGCAGTGATGCTAACACCAAGACAGAATTCTTCTAGACCACTGCTATGCTCTGCCCTCCACACAGTGCCATAGGCCCCAGCCCACTGCAAACTGCCTAACCAAATCCCCTATTGTTACAGCAAGTCCTGCCCCAGATGTCGCCAAAAGGAACCCATCCTCCGACGTGCTCGTTACCTGCTCCCCGACACCAGGCGAACGATGATGCTGTGCTGTCAGTGGTTCTTCTCAGTGCTACTGTTCATGCTGATGGGTTAAAGGCAAAGACGGTCGGTATCTGAAAATCAAATCAAGAGTTTGGCTAGCTCTCTGAAAGCTTCCAAATTGCTCTCTTCACTGTAAATGTGAGATGTATTAGAAAGGTCATTTAGAAACCTATTGCTGTGTTGTTTCTTTGCTTGGCACCTCACTTTTGGGAAGAAGCCTGAATTTTAGAGCAATAGAAAACTGAAGCTGCACTTCTGTCCCTGCTGAATTGCAGAAAAGCAGGAGCCCTAATTATAATAAACTCAGATAATAATAGAAGCCTGAACCACTAATGTACATGCAGACAGATTAAAATAAGGGTGTGCATGTGCACTAGAAAAGAATAAGCATAAAGCCATATGTGACAGACTTTTCTTCCGAAGTGCCAGGCTAAGCAGAGCAAGTTAACAAACACGGGAACAGAACAATGTCAGCTCAGAAAAGCAAAGGAGCAATCCGCACCCACAAATGCGTGGGGCATCTTTAAAGACCAGTTCTCTTCCACCAAGCCCCATCATAACCGTTTGCCCCTCACCCAAAGCAAGGCTGTGAAACGGGGATGCAACAGCAGCGAGCTGCCTAGGCAGGCATGAACAACTTCCCAATAGGCGAAGCAGCAGAGGTCCAGGACCTCTTAACTGCAGCAGTCAAGTGCATTAACTTGTTTAATTTTAAACGGCTATTGCCAGGCTCCCAGCTGGTGCAGCCTGGCACAGCTCCACGCATTTCAGTGGAGCTACTACAACTGACATGAGCTGGGGATCTGGCCCAGTTTCTCAATTTGTCAAAAAGATGGCAATTCTTTGGGCGCTCTCCTGTCCTATGCATATTGTCATAAAACATCTCAGGCTTCAAAAGTTACAGCGTGGTGACAATTCACACTGGACACGCTTCTGAACCTTCACTCTCCTTGCATACATGGCAGGATTCCTCCAGAAGTAACCTCACGGCATACCCTGAGCGCTGAGCCCCATAACGAGCCACCCCCCTCGGGACAACAAAATGGTTAGGCTAAGCCAAAACTTCTGACTTTAGAAAAAGATATATTTTTTTTGTGTGCATGGAACACTGGAGAAATTAATTGCGAAAACGGAACAAAAAGTCTAGGGGAAAAGACATCAGAAAGGGCTGGAGAGCTGGGAATACCAACACACATCTCTTCAGCTCTGCTCCTTTCTCTTCAACCTGTGAAATGGGGCTGGGGAAGACGCACCTCCTAGGAGTCCTGCAAACACCGAGCAGGACTTTTCTTTTTATTAACAGAATTTTAAAGGACCAAAGTTTAGTAAGTACCTAACAAAAGAGACTGTCCAGGTAAAAGTGACAAAGTGTGACTTTGCTAAGTGGGCAAAGAACTATTTTATCCAGCATGAAAATCAGCAATGACATGAAATTACCGTGAAATAGCAGAAATATTTAATAGTTGTACTCCTGACCAAAAAAATAATCCAAGGTCTGAATCTGCCCCCAAACAAATGCTCGTCATACAGCCCAATAGGCTTAATCTGTCATAAAGCCAAATACTTCCCAGAGGAGGTGATTGTTAGTTTGAACATTAATTTCCCTTCCCCTCTTCCTGTGTATCCATTAAGTGGAATAACAAGAAATGTTCGTGACCATAAGGTGCGTTTGATGGCAAGGAGTAAAAGAAAATCTGCAATTAAAAGATGTAAATGACAAACTGTATAGCTTCTCAGCCGGCTTGACCAATATGTGGGACTTCTGGGACACACGTGTTTTCTGCTCCCGTGTTGAGGTCACTGAACTGCAGAGACACAAGGATGGAGAAAGTTGGAGGGGAAGAGAGAATAAATTAATACTCCATCTTTTTCTTGTTCACCTAGATTTGCAAAACATGTTTCCTGAATGAGTTTGAAGCCCAACATATAAAAAGCTGACTATTTATATATTTGATTCTTTAAAAGCAATTAGGAATACAAAGCAGATGGTACAGCATTGTAGATTTCCCTTTTCATATTGCTTAAACACTAGAGATCAATAAGTCTAATATAAACAGATGATTTCCATAGCAGGGTTTATAATTAGCTGGCACTGAATGTGTCCAAACTCTAAAATAATTAGCAGAAGCATGTGGCACACCATTAAAACCTTGTGGCTTGTCTGCATTTACATTTATAATTATTAAAGTTAATTATGATGCTTGTGGTGTGGTTCCAAGCTCCTTTACAACTTAGATTAAATATTTTTTCAGTCCTACTTTTTCTTTCAGTCCACCAAATGCCACCACTTTCAACAAACTTCATTTCATCAAAAAGAAAAATAAAAGGGGGGGTTGTTTTTACAGGAGTGACCTGAATATTTTCCTTCCAGTTTTGTTTTTCTAAAGGGACATGACACAGGAACTGAGTAACTCATCATTTTGAGGGGGGAAAACCAAAAAACATTCCCAATTAAACGTCATAATTTTAAGGTTTAAGAAAACCATTATACTTAAACCTGATGTAAGGCTTTAACTGAAATTCAAACAAAGATAAACAACTCTAGCTTAGCAGAACATCTCAGTGACATTCAAGACCTTACACCAAAGTAAATCTTACTCTTACATGCTCTAATCCTGTACTATGTCTGGAAAAAAACAACACTGGAAGTGGCAGCAGGACTGGGTATAAACATCACATATTGGGCAAGGACTTCTGAAGGTCTGATTTAGGTTTACACATCTCCCCACAACCTGAGCTATGGAAATCTGCAGTCAATCTGTTCGGTCACTTATGAAGACTATTTTCCTAAACATCCATCATTAAGACATTCCATGACGCATCTAGAACCCCAGAGAAGTTGCATTGTTTGCACAATACCTTTTTTCAGTTACTCATTTTTCTGAAATTTCCTTTAAGATAAACTAAACAAAATTCAGCACTGCCCCAAATGTTGCTGGGGCGGCGCGGGTGCCCTGCAGAACGCAGCCCCTCTGCAAGATGATGCTTCTGCAGTACAGGCTCCATCATTCAGGAAGCCCGTGCTTTCGCCCAGACACAAGCAGTGCTCTCCTGGTAGGCATCTAGAAATGAATTTAATCCATGCATCTGCCTTCTGATGTGAATCAGCTCATACCCGAAGTTTGCGGGAGCATGGCTGCTGAGCACAGCTCAGAAGAGCGCCGTGACCCTTATACCATGTGTCATTTTGCCGATAAGAAGCTCCCCACCCGTCTGTATTCTTCCAATCCACCAAGTGCTCGACACCATTCAGCCACCCAGCTGAGCGGCTGTATCATGTGCTGTCCTGCTGGAACGTGTTGGATGAAACGTCCATTCTTGACACGGTTCAACTCTAACATTACCTGGCGAGAACCTCTTTTTTTTTTTTTCCAGCCAGTTTTCACCATTAAGACTGTGTAGCAAAAGGCATAGCTTCTCTACTCCCTCTTCCTGTTTAACCACCGCGGAGAATGTCGCAGTTGAGCAGCTCGTGCAGCACAAAATGCTTCCAGTACCCAACTCCCGCAGTGGAAACCACTCTGGCACACCGCTCCCAGGAAGACCAAAACCTAATCTTTTGCATACAAGTTACATGACTTTGATCGGCTGCTGGATATAGCAGGGTACCTAAATATGGGGTGAGACCCTACGCCTTGACAGCATTTAAGTTTTTTTTTTTTTGTTTGTTCCCCCCTTGCTACAAGGAAATCAAAAATTTCTCCAAAGTCAGAGAGAACTGAGGATAGCTTTTACAGAAACAGAGCCTTCCCACTCCAAGTGCTAGTATTTCTCATGCACAAGTGCTCCCATTTCTGAAATCACAAGGAATACCTGATTTCTAGTATAGAAAACCCTCACCTCCCCCCCCCCCCCCTTTTTTTCTTCCCCAAATGCATTTCTGTTCTTTATATAACATGTCCATCATGAACTTCTTGGCCCTCACTCTTGTTTCCTCTAGCTCAGGCCAGACCTGGAGATGTCTGGAATGTGACAAGGCAGTATTATCCTGCCAACTATATTCTGTTAGCAAATTTATTTTCTTCTCCTAGACTGATGATAAAAATGTCATGGTGTGATGCTTTAGCAGGCCCAAGAGCTGCCCACCTACAGCTGCAGGGCTTGAAGAGAGCTCAGAGCCAAGAACGCCATAAGGAGAGCAGACAGCAGCTCCACCAACTTTGCTCCTTCTGCATTGCTTATTCTCCTGCTAAATGATGCAATGTGACCCCCTCAGGGATTCCAAGCCTGATCATGTTTTTCTCACTATTTTTTCTTTCCTACTTCCTCCTTCTCCTTGACTAAAGCAGCCCAGACTGCTGAATTTTTCATGAAAGAGATAATATCATTGTACATAAGATAATGGCATTCGAATACATCCATCTGCTTGTTAGCTCTGACTACATCGATTGTGTTTCTTCTGAAAGAATATTTTACCAAAAAGGAAAAAAAAAAAAGGGGGGAATAAATAAAAAAATGGTTCTCTTTTGTGGTATAAAATATTCACATTTTCATACAGGGAATACAGAAATCCTTTTACATACTTTAGATAAGAGAATAAAATGAACTGAGAAATTAAGAAAAGTACCCTTGAGGTCTTGCCAGGACAAAAGTATTTCCTCCTTCCAATATTTCATTAAAAATCTAGACAGGTTTTACAATAAAACACTGTTGATTTCCCCCCCGCCTCTTTCTTTCAGTAAACAATATCTCATTACAGAGATGAAATACTGCATGCCAATGACAGGGCCTTTTACTAGCCTGAAAGTTTTCAAACATTCTAGGTCTAGAGGATGACTCCTGCGGCATCCCGGCTATCTTCCTTCCCCATAAAAACTGGCCAGCCTGAAGTCATTCAGTTTATCATTTTACTCTTTTTTGGCTACATGTAATAAGACCATAAAATACGTGATATTCAATTACTGAAAATCTGATGAAAAATTACTCTTCGAAGTAGGGCAAGTGAATATATTTACTGAATTTTGGATGCTTTAGATAAAAAGGGGAGCGCGATAAAACCCTGTCTATCAATTTTACACACGCTGAACTGCTTTCACTTCATTTCCTATAGGCTGCGTACAACCACTCCTGGTTTTGAAGCTTCATTTCAGCAAACAATATATTCTAATTGGCTTGTTTACATTTATTACAGACACCTCCCAAGATCTGAGACATGCTTTGTGCTCCTCCTTTGACCTGCTTAGCAGAGCAACTGCTCTGGAGTGCCTGCCATCTTAGGCTCTTATTTGAATAACTCTTGTTTAAAGAGCAGCTACAGAACCAAATGCAACATTTCTCAGACTTTCTTGAGCACATTTCAATGCTTAGTGCCACAATGGCAGCCGCAGCAATTAAATGTAAATGACAGCAGTTGATCTGATTATTTCCTTCCCTCCAATCTCCTTTTCATTATAAGCTTGCATATTAAGGAAGCAGGAGGGAACAACACCCATGAACGTCTGTCCCTTTGTTTGCTGGGGAGGCCTGTGCACAAGCATGCCTCCTGCAGCATTCCCTTAACCAAGGGAAACAATAGCCATCCTGATCCACAGGGAACCTGCACATCTCAAAGCCTGCAGCCCAGTCCCCTGCGTGCTCCACGGTGGGATCCCTGAAGTCGCCGGCTGCACTACCCATTGCCTCCGAACTCATGCCTTCTTGGAGAGCTGTGGAAATTAAAATGCATTTTACTGGAGCAGGACTCAGTCACCTGCAGCATTTCCAGATAGGAAGCTGAGCTCGTGCCTTCTCTTTTCAGCCACTGCAGCGCTTGTTCAGCACCGCATGAGGGTTTCTTCTCTTTCAGCCCAATTGGCTCTCAACCCACTTTCACTCCATTAGCAGAGCTACACTGGGCAGCAACCTAGCACGTATGTGAGCCCATGGGCTGGGCAGGGAGCAGCAGCATGCAGTCTCTAACACCGCCCACTGCAACTGTTTCTGAAAGCACAACTTAGTCTTCCCGTGGTCATGGAGAGAACAAGGCCTACATCGCTCCTCAACAACGATTTGGTTTCTTCCAAAATTGATTTCAGTACAACTGCATATAGATACCGTGATTCAATTGCAGATGTTCAACAAGGGCAAAATTATTCACAAGTTCTCAGTTGTGAATTATTTTTCGGCTCCATTGACCAACATGTCTCACTTCATACTGTAGTGCTCTATATTAACAGCTGATGCTGAGTTTCCCAAATGATGGCATCTGTGTAGCAACCAGGGAGCGAATTTTTCTGGACAAATGCCTCTCCTTTTCTCTGACTTTTCATCTGCTTGCTGCCTGTTGTAAATTTACTATGCAACATATCCTGTGGGAGCTTTATGTCCTAAGCAGGGAGGACATGTCCAGTCCGGTAAAATAATGCTTTTATAATGATTGCTTCAATACTGTTTGTGCAATCTCTTTGCAAAATCTTGTTATTTCTGATTCTTATCCTACAGCTTGATATGCATAATAGCTTGAAGGTGCTGTTGATGGAATTTTTCCAGCTCTTTGATGCGCCAGCAATGACTTGTCCATGTTTCACAGCCACAGACTAATGTGTAAATTACTACAGCAAAATAAACACTAACTCTGGTATTCTGTGGGATCCCATGCAGGTGTCAATTTATGATGCAATCTCACATGCAAAACATGCGTTTTTAATTCATCATGTGATTTCTCAGACTTCTGATAATCTCTTAAAAAATAAATGAAATCCATTACCCACGCTGGGATGTTGATTCTGATACTGTATCTTGCATATGCTTTTCCGACTCTGGACTGGAGCATAACCTTGCTTTTCTTCCGACTGGCAATAAATCTGTAGACTTTAGCTGCCACAGCAAATTTGTTGGTCGTGAACTAGAGGTCTTCTATAGTGTGTGCAACGAAAGCAGAACCACCTGTGCAAAGAAGTTCACATATAACCTTCTCCTTCAGTGCTGTGGAGGCCTTCAATCTGCTCAGGTTAAAGAGCTTGCCAGATGTTCAAAATTTAATAAATATTCCTGGCATCATGTCTCTAGTGGCATCATCAATCATTACTACAAAGAACAGTCCAAAGAACAGTCTGTGCCAAAATATACCTTTGCTTGACTCCTTTTGCTATTACAAATGGATCCAACAGAGTGCCAGCCACAGCCTCCAACCAGCACACCGTTGTGCAGATGACGGATAATTTCACAAACTTTTCTGGACATCCAGGAATTTGGAAACAGTGCCAACAATTTTCACAGAGCTAGAAGTCTAATAGCATCAAAAGCACTGGTAAGGTCAATGAAGACTTGTTACATGGGCATGTTTTTCCCCCTCTATTTTGATATATACATATATATAAACTAAAAAACATCAGAGAAAACAGCTCATATTACATTCTAGCAACCTCTTAGATAACATGCATCGCCTTAATACCTGCAGCACTCCACTCACATTCAGTTAGCATTCCGTCTTCTTCCTGAAATTAGAATTGCTATAGAAACATCTTTGTTTGTATACCAGGCTGCTGAAAGATTAAGGTCTCTTTGAAATTCATAGCCTAAAGGCACATAATTTGGGCATGTGAAGGTGACAATAGGCTTCAACTCCTGGTGGAATTATGGATCCCAAATTCTTACAAATTATTTGAAAATTCAGTTTTAATTATTATTTTTCTGTACTCCTACCTAGATAGATTTACAGTCAAATTTCCTATGTTGCAAGAGGGCTGAAATAAACTGTAAGGAAGTTTGGAGACAAAATATGAATGAGGTTTTACTGAGGTATGCTTCATATTTTTTTCAGAGTATATAGGATACTTGCTTTCCCAAGGTACAGGGAGTGACTATTAATATAGCCTCGCAGTATTTGATGCCTTAATTCCCTATACTTTTTCCTCCTTAATTTGAGATTTTTTCTGCTTCTGAGATCATTATGTGGACTATTTTAGATTCTTAAGAAATCTTGCCCCGACTTTTGATGAACTTGTGCATCTGAAAAACAATCAACAACAGGAATTATGTTTAACAGGTAACAAAAAGAGCAAGGAAATTGCCTTATTTATCACTTCATTGTAAAGAATATAAAAGTATCAGGTCAGTGGAAGCAGAGGTGAAGAAAGCACTTCAACCAGTTCAGAATCTGACATGTCTCTTTGCTTGTTGTCTATTGTCAGCTTCAGTCAAGAATTGTTTAAAAAGGAGCAAAACAAACTGAAGATAGTTCTGTCCTAACAGATTATAGTCTTTCCCTTCTTGTTTGTGTCACAACACTGCTAGATAACTTCTATTTGTTCACACGCCTGTTCATTCAGTACAAAGCAGAATCGCATTTAGGATTGCTGACTGCAGGGACAATTGGTCTACACAGACAAAACTTTCCAAAAGCTGTTTCCCCAGGGGAAATGGGGTGCTTTGCGCACTGCTGCAGGACATTCTGTAGCTCTGTAATGAAACTATCTCATAGTTCCCTTTCTGTTCTTGCATTTCTTAAACACCATTACTGCTGAGCATCAAGCTTGCTACATGCTTACACCAAAAGTAAGGGAAGGCTTCTGAGGAAAAAGTGTTTCCTTTTTAGTGTTTAATAGAAATTAGACGTACTTTAAGCAAAGGTAATGAGGGCTTTAGATCCTTCAGCACACAACAGCAGGGAGCTGAATTAGCACTGCAAGTGGGACAGACCCGTTGCTTAAGACACAAACTCGTCAGAACATGGCACTGAAGAACGTATCGCATGAAGCAATCTCACGTTTGCTTGGGAATGGATCAGAGCCAGAACAACAAAACTTGTCTAACCTTAGAAAAAAACCTGCCTAACATTAGAAACGCATCCATTTTTACATAAGTGACCTAATTATAAGAGGTGTTATACGGTAGGTGACTGAAAATACAGCCTCTTGAAAAATCAAGAATGAATTCATTAAAATAGTACTGCCCTCACCTTCACTTTACTCTCCATAAGCAGTGCTCAGAGACAGAAGCAGTTACCCCCAGTTACTCCACAGGACAAGCTACAGCAGAAAATCCCAAAGCTTTTTTTTTGCCTGGTGGGCAAAACTAAATGTTACATTTTCCACATGGCTGTCAGAGAGGAAAGAATTTGGAAAGGAAAATTGAGAGAGGGAGAGAAGACAGGAAGGAGACGGGAAAATTAGCAGGACTTCCTTTAAAAGGTAAGTTCATAAGAACCTAGCGCTGCTTTAAGGAAAGCTGGTACTTTGCCGCACAGGAGAACTTTGGTGAACTAGCCTGTATAAAATTATAGAGGTTATTATGTTTGTAGCCTCCTTGCTGTGCATTCTTCCACAGAAGTGCTTGCACCTGCTGTGTGTGGCCAAATAACATGAATTAAAAATGCTGCACAGCGACGAAGTTTGGTTTCAGATGAAAATACCTCAGAACTGGCTGGCTATTAACACCTCAGTATCTCCAGTGGACATCATCTCAGCTTCTTGCTGGGCTGCTGATAACATACTATAACCAGGAAAAAGATCGTTAGCTCCACGGTGCACCAAAAACCTGGCTAGAACCATCAGCTTCCAAAGGCCAAGGAGGAACCAGCCCAGGCCACTGCCTGGACGAATAACCTAGGGCTGTAATTTCCCCACACTGGCCCCCAAAGTACAGCACGTACACCCGTCTGCCTTACATATAAAGCACATGCTACAAGGACATGCTTGCCACAATGGCCACAAGATCCTAAACCATTTTGCAGGAGCCACTGGCCTTAGGGATAATAAAACTTGGTTAGACAACAAGCACAGGAGGTAACCGACGCCAGGTCAGAACAGAGCTGTTTTATGGGTAGCTGTATATTAGCATTAGGACAGGTCTACTGGCAGGTAGTGCCCTAAATTATGTCCGGGAGACAGGTGAAGTGAGACAAGTGGAACGGACAATAAATGCCAACTGCTGCAGGAGACGTTTATGGGGCCAACAGTGGTTTAACATTTGGGCAAATGTCACAGACATGCTAATTTTCTCCTCCTTCCTCTGCCTGAGATGACCAATTAGCTGTAACCAACAGCGCAAATTTAAAATACCAGGTATCAAATCCTTCTGGAGTGTGGCTCACAATCAGTTCTGCAGGTAAACACCTTCACAAAAACACCGAGTAACGCTCAACAAGGAGTAAATACAAGGAAACTGCAATCTGCTCCCAGACATTCTGTCAAGTAAATTAATTGCTCAGTTCTACTTTATTAGGGGACCTTTATGGTTGTGGGCCAGCCTGCCTTGCTAAAATCCTTTGATCACTCTTAATACTGGAAGCCCTCTTTTGTGAGGCTAACTTAATACTGTTGTATTCACGCAGCCTAATCTGAGTAGGTGCTAAGTGCTTTGCCAGCAGAGTTGTTGCCGAGTGTGGAGGAGAGATCATTCTATTTATTCAATTTTATACCGTTCAATAGGGTGGACTTCTTTGTTTACATGATAAATTTCTTAGCTGTCATTTTTCTTCCCTCTCGGTTTTATGTGTTATACTGTGTTCTGTCATTTTGTTTTTCTGTTTCTCTTTATCAGAAATTGAAGTCGTTTCAGAAAAAAAAGCTGATCTTAAATCTTTTGTGCTTCAAAATTAGCTGTTGCCTAAGCTATCACACATGCAGGTCAAAGTTTAAAGCCTGATCCTACATCCAGAGAATTCAATACCAGAAGCCCATTTGAGACCAAAGAGGAAACAAAATGCAGATCCAAGACCGCAACTTGCCTCTTCAATTTTATCCGCTGCAACACAAATTGTAAACAAGACGCTACACGCATTAAAAGTAAAAGTAAGCTGTGGTCTTGCCACAGGACACCGCCCAGTGCCAGCAGCCACAGAAAGACGGTCACTCTCCAGGGGAAATCCAGGACCCAGTGAAGTCCCTGCACTACCACCGTAAGGCCAGGATTTCGCCAGGTGACCTCTTTTATTGCTTTCAATCCGTCGCTTCAAAATGAATGGGAAAGACGCGTTAGAAAAAACAACAGAAGGAGCAAAACAGGGAAGGGAACCAAATGTTTCCTTCACCCAGAATGCTAACTAAAGCTTGTAATCAGGAAAAATCCAACGGTCAGCCCTGCAGCTTCACTTTAATTGTGCTCCTCTTCAGATAAGAATCTCTTATGGGTGTAAATTGCCTCGCGCTCCCTGCATGTATAATGGCCAACGGAGTTCGAGAAAGGGCTTGCAGTGTTACTGGAGGAAGAAAACGTGCAGGAGATAATTTTTATCCACATCACAAACTTTCTCTGAGCCTTCCACGAATCAGGATATGTAAGCAGAAATTGAAGTAGTAATTACAAACCAGTGTGAATATTTAAGAACCAAGATAACTCTCGTATCCCCAAAAGGGAGGTTTCACCTTTGTTCAAATAAATTTGAAGTATTCTTTGTTATCCTCGGAAATAAGATCAAATGAACCACAACTGCCACATGTGGGTGGCAAAGAGAGGTAGTCTCTAACTAAGGGGATTACTGAGTTCATACAAACGATATGAGCGCTTTAAGTACATCTTTCTCAGGAGTCACAGTGACATTCCTCGCTTTTTTAAATTTTATCTTACTGGATTTGCTATTTTCCCTTCCTTATACCAGCCCTAATCAATGCTGCAGGTCAGGTTGAAAGAATGGACAGCCCTAGAGCCACATACATTTAAACCACTTTGATGCAAATATTGATCCAAAGAGCATAGACATGTGGAGGTGCTGCTTTTTTTAATGGACAAGCTTTCCCCCTGCCTCTCTCCCTCCCTCCCTCCAAGGTTTGCACTTCATGAGATAAAGCAGAACCGTCTGCCCAAGAGCAGGAATGAATACATGAATTAACAGATCCAAAGATAGACCAGCCTCAACGATAAATTCTGTTAAATCCAGAAAGCAAGATGCCATCTGCATGAAATGCAAGTGAGTTTCATGGCCTTGCTTTCTCAAGCGTTTCCATTTTTTCATTCACACTTTCTAGTGAGGGTACGTTGGCAGACAACGTACACCATGGTGGGAGAGAAGCAGCGCTTCACGTCGGCGTGATTGGTGCTGCTGACACAATGTCCACCATGGCTCTGTGCTTAATTCCCATGTACACAAGGCTATCAAAGCATTTTATTAGAAAGCCACTGTCCACAGCTTATATTTAGAAACAGAGAGAGAGTCCAAGCCGCAATCCAAAGATGAGATCAAGGGAAGGAAGGAATTCTAAGGACCGCTTTGAAATTCAACACTAAAAAGATCTGACATTCTTCTATCTGTAGGCATTTTTAGGCTGGACTGAAAATAAAAAGAAAACCTGTTTGTACAGAGAAAGCTTGCCTGGCCCTGTGCCAAGACAGGAAGTCTATCAAAGCTGGGCAGTGTTTGAAAGCAACAGAACCAAAAAGAAAAAGAAAAGGGGGGGGGGGGGGGGGGGAGAGAAGCTAGAATGAAAAGTTACTTCTACATTGACTTTTTTTACCCCCTCAGATTGTTGCGTGCCTCTCGTGCGCAGGGCTGTTGCCAGCTTTACCTCTGCTCCGCTGGGCTCAGGCTGCTGCTGGCCTCCGTGAGCGTGGCCCAGCCTCCGGTGAGGTGGCCTCCATCGCGTGCAAGGAGGATGCGGGCACGAGCCTCCACATCTGTGCCGACATCAGGAGGAATTGATGCGCTTCTCGGCACAACTGCCAGATTGCCAGGGTATAAATCGGGCCGGGTGGTCAATGGCAAACGTAAAATAGCCCCCATGTGGGTTTATCAGAAACACTAAGGCCTGAAGATATCTCAGACGGGTCAGGGGAGGATTTCTTTCACGGTGAAGAGCCGAGACACATCCACAACACACGGGCACATGCTTAGAGCAACACAGGGAATGTTGTCGTTCAGCCTTTGACCTTGGAAGACCATTAATACCTAACAGATGCTGTCTGTTTTTTAAATTTCTTATTTTTTTCCCCTTCCTTTTTTTTTTTTTGAATTTCTGGCTGTAGTATATTCAGGTACAAATGGTGTTGTCATCTTGAGCTACAAGTTAGAAAGTTATTACTTTTAATATGCCACTACCTTAGGCCTCCACTGTTATGTAAAAGAAAAATAACCTTGTGTGACAGTTTAACATTGATCGATGTGCCTGCCAAATGCAAAGAGATAAATAAGCAGGTGATGAATAAACAGCACTTCAAGTAAAGACATTACGCCGCATGCATAAAACGACGCCAGGCACCTAGGAGCTGTGGGTGGCCGAAGGTTAGCCATTTCATGCCCACTCAGTAAAGCAGACTTAATCGCTTCCAATATTTTCTGTTAAAAAGCACGCTTAATGAGCCAATTTCACAAGCCCAGAGAAACTGATTATTATCTCCGAGTTCCAACTGAGTTGGTTGTTTTCCAAGAGCCAGTTTTTCCTTGACGGGATAAAAACCTTTCAGAAAAAAAAAAGGGGAAGGAGCGGGGCCGAGCCGGCGCGGCACTAGATGGCAGCGTTGCTCTGCCGGGAAGCAGAGGCCGGGGCTCCCGGGAGCCTCCAGCTCCTCGCCCTTCCCTCTGCCTCCCCAGCTGCCAGTCCTTGCTGGGCAGCACCTGCTGGGACGGTGGCCTCGCTGCCCCTGTGCTCGGGGAGCAGGGCTGTTTCCCAAAACCCAAATTCACGCGGTCGGCCACAGGGCGAGAGCAGGGAGGCGCTGCGAAGGAGAGCGGCAGCCTCCATCCTCCTTGTGCCTTCCTGGCCTCCTTGGTGCCGGCCAACTCTGGGGCAGTAGGCATCTCGCCACAGGACAAATCTGAATTTGGCTCCACTGGGGACCTGTCCCTCGCTGGCTCTGAGCAATCCCAATTTCCCTGGGCACTCCTGCTTTTGGGAAAGGAAGGCCAGAGCAGACTCATCCGTGCAACGGCCAAGGGACGCTGCACTGGGGCAACCGTGTCCCTTGCAGGGGGATGGCGACGTGCCACCCTCCAGCTGCACAGCACCACTGGAAAACCCCCCAAAAAAGGCCCAAAGCAAAAGAGAGTGAGCCCCCAAGCCGGGACTGTTGTCACCAGCAGCAGTTAGTCAATCGCCACGTAGGAAAGAAAGCCCAGCAACTAGACCCCGGCATATAATTAACTCATCTATCAAAAAAAAAAAAAAAAAAAAATCAAATTGAAGTGAACTGTTGTTGGGCTTTAAATCAGAAGCCAAGTTAATTATTTTTTATGAATATTCATAGGAAACTTGTACAATTTCCAAACTAGGCCTTCAATTACTAATCAGTTAACTAATAACTGGTATTTCTACTACTTCTCAGGAAAAACTGATTTTTAAATGAAAGAGTCAAGCAAATAGAAATGTTTTAAAGAGCAGAAGATATTGTTGGAAGCCATATGGTAGATATCCGCTGTTTATATTGCGGATGTAGCTGTAATCCATCTCGTTTGGGCTTACCTTGCCTATGCCCTTGCTCCAGTTTGCTGCTTACTGTAAGGGCTGGCCACTGACCCCCAAAGCAAGGGAGCACAGAGTATTTTGTTCCCTCTGCGGGGGGAACAGCCCTTGCCATGGGCACACCCCTCTTGCAAAACGCTAGGACAGAGGTGTATGTCTCTGGCAATTCACCTTGCCTAGTCTCACGGATAACACGAGTTACCCAAGGGCTGAAACCCAACTGGGAAACCCTGTAATTATGTTGTAGTAATGCCCACACAACACATTTTGCTCAGGAATATAACAAATACTTAGGAAATAATGATGCAATTAGATATAAGTCACCAGGTCTTCACTGAAGAATTTTGCAGAAAAGCACATCTTTGAGGTGTTGCTGTCAGGAGCTACAGATGGAGGCTGAGGGTGTCTGGGCAGCCTCTACTGCTCCCGCACAGCACGGCCAGCCACGCAAGGCTCAAAAACTCAATACCACGTTCATGCACACCTCATGCATCTCACTGCATAAAGGACATTTTTATGCCCTCCCCATTTGGTGAAAAGGTGGTGAGAAACCACAGGCAAATACTTTAAAACATTAATCAATAAATTGCAATGGTGCAAGACCACATTGTGCATTCCCCAAACACAGAGAGCTGGGTGCTCACGCTGACGAAGCTCCAGCTCTTAGGAGGGAACGGCGACTTGTTCCTGCCTGTGCTCCAGGTTGGTGCCTACTTGGAAATGGGCGCGTCCCAGATGACGGAGCCTAAATAACGCCAGCTACTTCTGGCAATATAATCCATGGCAGATATATTCATTTGGGCTTAAATCCATGGAAGATACTCAGGCATCTAGTATCTACAAAATCAGTTACCCCATGGGTAGCGAAGTGCCTAAATACCTTTGAGGATCTGGGCCCTAGTAAGCTGGGCCATTCTGCTAAAGAAAATATGCTCCGGGAGTATTTGTGTGGTCTATGTCAGCCCTATGAATTTAGGAGGTCTCCCATGCATTTTGCCACTTTAAGGCAGATTGTGATTGGTTTCTGACCCAACCAAGAGATAGATTTGATGAAATAAGACTGGTAAAACTCGCTTTAGGACAAAGGTTGATTTGATAATCATAATTACATTTCCACTATATCTATTTTCTTAAGTGTTAGTAGATTTATTAGACTTCTCCTGTATAACCTATGGCTGATTTGCAGCTTCCTTGGCAATTTCTTAGTAGGCAGTAGCAATTTCTTATATCTTCAGTAATGTCTTGAATGTACATTTTTTATATTAATGATCTCACCAAGAGAAAAAGTGTACCATGAATGCATGATGGCCATATGGAAAAGACAATGAAGTTTAGTAATTAAAACTGAAAAGGGAAAGAACTATGCAGTAATTAGAACACTGATTAATCAGCTGATGATTTTATCTTGATTAATGCTGCTGATTTTCCTCTTCTTATTGACCTAGGAAAGGTAGGTTTAGACCAATTAAATATAAATTATTCCCTTTTTTCACATTCCAGGCAGATTCCAGTGTTCTAAGTCATACTATGTTTAAGATGTAGCACTGAATTGCTCTTACTAAATTGGGCAGCTCAACAAAAGGTAAAATGAGGTTTATGTTCCAAACATGCTGATGCTTTCATCTAAAGCAGAATTGGACAGAATTGGTTATTTCACTATTATCTAGGGAATATTAAAATCAGATTAAATTGCAGTGGAAAAAAAAATAAAAAGACTTTGCCTGTTTTAAAGCCATAACTGTAGGAAAACTAAAAGGATTCATTCATTTTATTAGGCCCAAGATATGGATGCATAATGTAGTCCTGAAACTTAAAGAAAGGGTTCCGTATTAATGCTCAGATTTCTCTTCATATGCAGAACTTTATTGTTCAAGGGGGAAAAGTGTTGCCAACACCAATCTCAGTCCCAAATCTGTTCACAAATCATAAACAACAACACCTATTCTTGTTTTCCCATACACAGTTAGGGGATTAAAGCTACTTATTTCAAGTCCTGCGACAATGGAAGAAATGTTATGTACAGCCACATTCTATTGCATTCATATGTGAGTCAGGGTATTTCAGGCGGAAGACACCACTGCTTTACAAGCACCAAACCTATCCTTTTGCAGCTGCAGAATGCAGACACCAATGTTAAAGATACTACACCTTCTCAAAGGTAACTATAGTAAAGCTTTCTTGAAAAATACAGGTCTCTTAGTCTGAAAATTCAGACAGAAACAGTGCTTGCTAGACATGTGCTTTGACTTGCTATGGCAGGAAAACATGGCAGTCCATAGAAAACAAAGCCCTGGCCATTTCTTTATAGACCACTTTCAATAGCGTGCACTGTGATTCCACACATGCCAGCCAACTTTGGTTTTATAAGCTGAAGTAGGACTTCAAGATCAGCGCAAGTGTGAAAAGGTAAAGGTACAAAACACACGTCTCTAGTGCATTGCTTCTTGGCTGCTTTCTCTTCGCTGGATTTTCAGGTAGCAGAGAACAGGCGTACCCATGTGTGATGCCAAAAATGCTGCCGTTTAGCCAACGTTTTAGAGAGAAAGGGGAATTCCACAAACCCTGAGTGGAAGATTTCAGTTGACAAAAGGCTCCTTTTCTGTCCACCATCTTAAACATTTTTTCCAGTTCTGTCCCTACTGTGTAACAAAAGGGCAAATAGAATTACATATTGCAAGTAAGTTATCCAATTGATTAACACTTCCTTGCTTTTCCTGTACCTTTCATAAGGCAACCCTTTCCCACTCTTTGTGGAATGTGAATTTAATTCTGCAAGCAAGTTTTCCAGTGTTTGACCACTCATGAAAATCGTGTAGTGTTTTCTCTCTCGGATGGAATCCTCAGCAGGGCATGATGAATGATAAAAAAAAAAGACCAAGCAGTACAAAATGTTTTGTTTGAATATAACTAACTTGTTAACAAGCATATCCAGGTGTGCATAAGAGAACAGTATCTTCCTGAAGCAGATGTAGCCAAAAGAATATAAAGAAACCAAAACAGAGTTGGTGAGTTTTTATGTTATTAGATCGGCTCCGTTGATTACCGTGTCTTTCTGTGTCAACAGAAAAAGCACTTCTGTGTTCTCTAGCAAGGGTGTGAAATAAATGATCCCCTGGTTTGGATCAAATCAAGTGAGTGAACATGGATGCATGAGCCATGAGGTAGCCAACACTTCACCACTGCATCACTCGTCCAAACCCAAAGGAGGCTGATTGTGCAAAAAAAAAAAAAAAAAAAAAAAAAAAAAAAAAAAAAAAAAAAAAGGAGGGGGGTAAGGGCTTCCATTGTAATTGACTGCTTTATGCCAGCAATAATCCAAACCTCACTACCTCACTAGTTTGCAGCTTTTTGGGTATGTTACTAAGGCTAATTAGGCCAAAGGATTGCCTCACTCAGGCATACCAGTAGATAAACTAGGCATCAAGCAAAATCATATTCTGCAACTATACATATTTGCTTTGCAGCTAAACAAAACTTTCCATTTTCCTTTTCAGGATCCAAATTTTATAGTCACAAAATTAAGAAATGAGGTACAGATGGACATAAGCCTGGTGTGAATTTTCAGAGCTAAACAATTAAAAGAAAAATAAATACCCCATTAATTCCCTATTCCATGTGTCCCAGTACATCCAAACTATGCTTTGACTGTTTTGCTCAGATTATAAGCTCTTTGGGGGAAAGGGGTGTGCAATGCCATACACAGTCTACTCTTACTTACAAAAAAAACCAAAGGCTAATGTTTTCAAATTAAGGTGCTTAAATAAAGCTCAAAGTTGCATTCACAATTATAAATGAGTGGTGTCATGTTGAGTCACAGTCATCCACCCGTTCTTGGGAATCTCAAAATTCAGATTTAAATATATATATATTTAATTGGACAACTCCACCGAAGTATGGATTTCTTAGCTAAACTTTAGGCATCACAGTTTGAAACTGAACTGGAGAGTGTTTAGCTAGCTGGAAGCCTGTCTCTCTGGGAACACAATGTTTGTTCAGCCACAGATTTTCCAAAACAAAAGGAAGCCAAGAATAAGAAAAACAGATAAATAACTTTCAACTATAGCCATGCAACTGCTGTCCAAGGACAATTTTCTTCAAAGAACTATTAGGTAAGGAGATGTATAACATTAATTCAATTAAAATTAAGGCAGAATACATTAGAAGAAAACCTCCCATCTCCACTCTGTATAATTCCATTTGAGCATTAATGCATAAAATGGAGGAGAAGAAACAATAAGCTAAATCCTTCACATTTTCTCACTTGTTGGTAATCTTTCATATGTGACTGAGAGCAGGATATAATTACACACAATTAAGTATAACTATACTAATTATTAAGTACAACTGTAAACGATACACTAGCAATATCACAAATTGTTAAAATTCACAAGGAAAATGGAAAAAGTACGACAAATAGACAAACTATTTCTAATAATTTGGAAAAAAAAATACATAGCATTGTGCACAGTGAACTGTTAGTTTATATAACTATTTAAACAAATATTTTCAATACAATGACCAAATACTGTAGTTTTAATATAAATGAAATTTGAAAGACTGATTATGAAGGCTGTCTCATATTCATCTTCATCTAACATAAGCATATGTTTCAGGATCACAAATTAAAAGAAAACCAAAACATTCCTATTTCAAATAGTTTTCCTAAAAAACTGGTTATATATAAATACGCAGAGGGATAAAATGTGTGTGTATATATGTATACACACACACCAATTTTAAGAAGCAAGGGAGATGTAAATTAACAGGGTTTATGCTGTTAATTTTCTTAAATAGTTGAAGATTTGCCTAAAAGTTTCACACCTTTGTTTTAGAAAAATCAAGGCTATTCAAAAGCTTATGCAGTGATTTTGCTTTGGATAATTTTATTATAATAATAATTGTGATTAATTTATGCCATTAGCAAGCTTTTAGATAGAGAAGTTACTCAGATGTTCATCACAATAGCCTTCAGTAATCACTTTGCTGTGTTATGGGCAAGAAAATAAACTGAAGGCAAAGTTTTATGAGTATTATACTGAAGTTGATGATGGGATCCATTGACACAAGTTAACGTGGCATTCCACTTAAAATTAACAGGGAAAAGTGGGAAAACAAAGGGAATGCAACACATTTGAAAGGATGGAGGAAGAAGCTCATAGAAGAAAAAATATAAATTACTAACAAATAAAGGTATTTAAACTTTAGAACAAATGCCAATAAATTTGATATCAGAAACACTATACTTTTTTTTTTTTTAAATAAAACAAAACAAAAAACACATCTGATTTGCCAAGCCTGAAAGACAAATAGAAATAGAGCAGCAACCACTCTGAATTGTAATATAAATTATCAAAAATCCAAAACCATATAAAAAAAAACATATAAACCATATAAAAGCCCAGAACAGGGGCCTGGCATTGGAGCAGTGACGATCCAGCTGAGCAACTCCAGAATTTCACCAGACACGGCACAGAGAGAAGCACAAGGAACTTTGCTTCATCTAAGAAAACGCTTCAAGGCACTCAAAAGTTTGCGTAATCAGCAAAGAAAATGCTGAAGTTAATTTCACAAGGTGCTTGGTAAACTAAAGGAGGTAAAAACAACGGTATAAGTCAAACAAACATAACAAATATTCTAAAATAGGAAACAGAAGTGCCTGGAAGAAATGCACAATACTAGCAATTTGTCACAAACAGCATCAATCAAATTCATTCAGTGCTTGTTATTGTACGGAAATTAAAAATCACTAATTGCAAACCTTCATAGGGAGCCAAGTCATGAACAGTTACTCAACTCTCTGTAATATACCACACTTTTTTGTGTTTGTTTTAATAATTTCATCAACTTGTGTAATTCTGTACAAAACAATGTTTAGTGTTAGCAACTGAGATGATAAAAAAGACAGATCTGAATGAATAATCACCAGAACAGAGGTGTCAGTTCTAGAGAAATTAAAAGGTGATGATTCAATCAGAGAGGGATTCAACACTATAAACAAAATAATCTGTGATCTCAAAGAAGTTTAACATCCTGCTACAGTTTATCTGAGATATAGACTCAAATATCCCAATCTTGTGCCAAGAATTCAATCTGATAAATGTTGAACAGATACGGCAGAGAAGCACACATGCTAAGAGAGTAACCACCAGGTCTACCTTCTAATGACTGAAAGATTATCAGATCTGGTCGGATTTCCACAGAGTCTCCAAGTCAATGAATAATCATCAACACTAAAGGAAGCTCCAAGTCTGGATGAGAGTGAAAGGGAGAAGTCCTCCAGATGTGCAGAACTACAAAACTTCTCTGTTGAACAAAGTGTTCCCAAATCACCGTTAACAATGAACAGAAGTCATCCATCTGTGCTCCACCGATAACAAATCAGTTCCATTTGGAGAACATCCAGTTAGCTACATTGTATGAACCTCTAACATTCAACCAATATTCAAGTTCATAGAGTCAGATATTGCTTGGTCACACAAAAAACAATGTTTAGATAAATTAAAGCATTCTCCCTTCTACTGCCGAACAGTCCATGACTTCCCACTCCCAGATCAACTCTTGGTCAGTTTTTAGACTCAAAAATTATATTCGTAAATAACGTTACAGAACATTTCTCCTCCAGAAGGAACAAACTATACCTTGCATCTTGCACGTACATTCAACGTTTACTTCCTAGCAGTTTCGACAGTTCACAGCTTTCAACAAATGGCGCCATTGACACCTCTCCCCGACCATCCAAACAGCTCAAGTTCTTCATTCCCAGAATCTTTGAAGGCTTTTCTACAGCCCCGTCAGATTTTTTTTAAACTCCCAGCTCCTGGCTAACAGAACACACTGTCAAAAGTCCAACTACAAAACTCCAAGTCTCCTTCCAGCAATATTTTTTTCCCTCCCAGTCCCAGCAACTCACAGATTCGACACCTGGGCATACTTGGATTTCTTTTAAAAGCAGACATGATTGCCCTTCGTCAAAATTATTCTGTACTTTTCTGCAGCCCCAACAGCACTTTTCACAGCCAGGATTATTCTCCACATTGTTGTCTGCAGTCAAAGTCACTCAAAAATTCCTATGGTCCCAGCAGCACTAAAAATACATAACAGCCTCCTTACAATAATGGCTGTGAATCACAGCATTCCTCAGCTGACATAAGTAGTTAAAATAGTTAAAAAAAAAAGTTAAAATAAAACTTTTTAAAAGTTCAAGTGAAAAATGAAAAAAGGTTGAAAAGGACTCCCCTACCGTCTAACAATATTAAAGTCTGCCTCAAATTTACAAACGTACTCAGCAACATCAAACGCGCCGGCTTCAAACACACGCGGCAGCTTCAAACCTGGCAGCTTCAAATGCGGCAGCTTCAAACACACGCGGCAGCTTCAAACGCGGCAGCTTCAAACACTTTTGTGGCAGCCATCTTGCACACGCTCAAAAGAGCACAACCTTAGAAACCTTAGGCAGGCACCTTATCCACTAGGCTACACAGAGGCTTTGTTACAAAAAAGAATTATTGGAATTTGCAGACGTTAAATTAGCCCATAGAGGGAGCTCACACCGTCCCATAAATGTACAATAATTGGAACATACTGTAATTTAAAACATTTATCTATTAAGCTCTCTGTAGAGAGGCTACAGAGGTCAAAATAGAGCATTCCTTACTTCACACCAACCTCTGCGTGCCCATAAAATTTCATTCAAATTAGACTCCGTTGACCGCGTATTTTGTAGCTCCAACAAGCAGAAGAAGAGATGTTCGGCTACGTTTTCTCCACAACAAGCACAACTTCTTGTAATCATCATTTGCACCTGATGTTGGAAGAAGAAAGTACACCAGAAGGCGACGAGAACAAAGTTCCGTCAATCGGGATTGTCATGGCAATGCCCTCGATCTCCCCACACGTTCCTCCTGTTCAGGCAGCTATGGTAGTGCTCTTTTTATAACTTGACTAGAGCTGCTCTTGCGTCTCTCAGGTTTCTGCACTACATGCAGTGCTTTCAAAGAGTATTATAATAGCGTGCTTGATATTCAAAGGTTGATGATGGAAATTGTTAGCTACTGGATGTTCTTTAATGAAGTCACAAGTAAACAAAGACCCAAACTCCTCTGGAAACGTAGAGCAGAAAGACTGCTCTATAGAACAAAACATGCAATAAATGTGAGGAGAAAGGGAATTTTCTCATTCCATATTGTAAAAGGTACACGAGAAAGAAAAATGGAAAGGTTCTGAACACTTATATTGATTTACATCATACAAACCGAAACAGCAGAGAGCCCTTAGTCTGTATAAAGGAGGTTGCCTTCCCTGAGCCTGAATGCACAATAGAGCAAGCCAGCGTGCAAGGAAGTAAGAAAAAATGTTAGCAAAGATAGATTTTATTTGACTTAACATCATTCGGGACACTCTAAGCATTACACAAATTGATCAGAATTCAATATTAAGTTGTATTTTCTATACCATAACAATGGCAGCAAACATTTCATTATAGTGTTGTCTTCGGAAATCCAACTGCCTACATCTTTTAGAGATTTGGTGCCTCTCACTTTGCAACAATAATTTTTAATGTTTTTTTTTTTTTTTTTTTTTAGGGAAGAAATGATAGTTCTGAGAACGTCATACTCAAATTATCAAGAACCATGAAGGAAAAGAATGTTAGTATGACATATCCAAGAAAGAACAGCCTTTTTGGTTAAAGCTTCCACTATATAAACCTTGCTGTGACTATGTCGTTTCACGAGCATTCAGTCAAATCTTATGCACTGTTTTCACCCCCTTCTGTCTCATCTACCCCAAAGCCAGAAGTATATAAATACTTAAATACTCTAATTGAACAAAACTGAAGCATCTATCTGCACATTTTTCCCCTAAGTATTATATGATATTGACATTCATGAATACGTTGTATTTAGTATATAAATTGCAGCATCTTCAACTCTCAAACACTAAAATTGAAGATGCTATGCTATACCCTTACTCTCTCTAGTCTTTGCTCACCTAGTTACTTCATGGACTCTTTGAGGCTCTGACCCAGCAATGCATGTTCTTCACACTTAAACAAGAGATTAATCCTGCTGAATGCAGTCAATTAAGCATGTACTCTAGTGGTTTTCTGGAGCAGGGCTGAAATGAGGAAGAGTGAAGTCCATAAGTGATAGCTGCAAAATATATATCCTCTTAAAAATAAAATATTTAATAAAGCTGTGACAAATATGTTGAAGGCTGTATCAAACACTGATTACTTGCGAGGTCTACAGCAACAAAGAAAGCTCAGCAGTGAACTCACAGCCTGAAAACAGTAAGTGCTTCTCACAAGCAAGGATATTTATCCACAGAGTCCTAAACTTGTGTGTGCTTGTAAATCGGGGCTGAAAATACAAAAAGAACAGGAATTCCGATGCAAATAAAAGTATTTCCACACTACAAAATTAGTATTTCCTGCTGTGTTTTCAAGGTTCCTGCCTCCACTCCTATTTGACATCATGAGGTGCTGAACTAAGAAAATATATTTTAAAAATGAACTTTTTCTCCTGCTTTTGAAAAGCTCTAATTAAGGATTAGCTCCAGCTTTAGCTGTAGGTCAATACTTACTACACAACCAGCTCATTCATTGCTGCTGATCTAGTGCAGATTTTCAGCCACAGGTGCCAATATAAAAATATTGGGAGCTACTCCTCTCCTCCTCTTCTCACGACTCATGCATGTGGTTAAACTTGAGTTTAATGCACTAAATGAGAATCTTTAATTTTTATACATTTAAACATCTATAATAAGAAATAAAATTATGTAAAATAGTAATTAATAGCCAATAAACTTCACAGAATCCCAAAGAAGCCTGAAAGAGAGAGCTCCCAGATAAGACCACAAGTCAATGTCTTTTGTGTGAAAGCTCTGTTCTCCACCACTGCATCCGTTACCTCCCGTGATGCTGACTGAATAGAAGACTAATGCCTATGGAGAGAAGGCGACTGGCTATGGTTACGGCTATAGTTAGAGCAAAGAATAACGCGCCTGCATCTGCCACCCTTTTTTGAGTCCTCCCAGACATGGTGGTCGAATACTCACGCAAGTCTAATAAACAGCCAGTAGCTAAGCAGAGTTAACTTTGGGAAGAGTATGAGAATGAGGCAGATGTATGGGGCTATCTTCCCAACACGTTTTCCAAGCCTCCAGGAATCTGCTGCTGAGGAACTGCCTGAGCCAAAGGTGTGCCTATGTTAAAAAGCTCCCACCATTCTTTTTAATTACTTTGTGAACTTATGTAAGCTTTTAGCATTCACAGAGTTATTTTTTCTGGCATCTTCTTCCCCCCCCCCCCAAAAATATGAAAACCCATAGAAACTAAATAATTACTTATCCTGTATACACATTGTGTGCTGTTTATGTTTAGGCACCATCTGTGAATGTATTTCACATAGCACTCATTCCTCATGTAATAACAATGATCTGAAGACTGAAAATTGTGGGTTTGTTTTTGTTTTTTCTTTCTTAAAAGTAAATTAAAAAAAATCCATTTCAGTTGCAGTGCTAGAAGCCTGGAGGTCAGTTTATTCTGAGTAGGCATCATGATGGCAGCAAAGAGATATTTTAAGAAAGCTTATTTGTGTACAATATCCACAGGCCATCCAACTCAACTATTTATATGAATTCTTCAGTTCGTACGTTTTTGCTAGCCTAGCCATAAAAAGTCATATTACAATTTATCATACACTAAGTATTCAATTTTTCAAAAATAAGAACCAATGTGTTGTTTTTATAGGGATTTCTTTAAACATGTGTCATTGTGGTCTTCTCAAAAGCAAATATTTATATACAAACTTTTTGATATATACATAGGCTTGGCTCACTTTTAGGAATCATGCAAGAATAAAATAACTTTCCTGTTAAATATCATTACGGTGTAGTAGTAATGTTTATAGAATGCAGTTTAAACACTACTTTCAGTGTATGACTCCGTTGTCCTGACTCTGTAATCTCATTTCAGATGTTGTATGGAATGTGTAGTGCTTTTGTCTACAAATTGTCTATTTGCGTTTGTCTCTTACCCAGTGTTTTGACTCTACTTCCAAGCATTTTTTTTTCACGTTCAGTTTTATTAGATGGCTGCAGTGAATTTGTTTTCCTCTTCTCCTTTGCACTGCAAAGCCTGCATTTTGGAATGAAATGGTTGATACTGGAACAATTTTTTTTTTCTTTGTCAGTGTTCCTGAAATCATTTTCAGGAAACCATTTTTCTTTATAACTCAATTTATAGTGGTCTGCACAAATAGAAAATGGGAACTTGTCCACACCTTCCAGCTCTTGATGGACTGCTGACAATGTCTTTCAGTTCGGCATGCCTGTAACAGGTCTCAATATTCAAAGAATTACTTTTGTATTAAAATCAATGCAGGTTTGTAAAGGTGGCAAGCCAATGAATGTAATTCCACTAGCATTTCTGTATGCACATATTATACAACACTGCATTTTCTGTGCTCTTAAATACAAGGGAATTTCTCAATGCTACGAAGATCCCTTGTTTCACTGGAGAGCAGTGGGGGAGCACAAAACAGGTCAGAGCATCTCATTCATAGTTACGCTAAAGCAAATAATCTAGCCATTGATCATGGAAAATTTTACTATTTATATTAAAAGCAGTGTAAGCCATAGATAAAAATGAGAAAGTGAACAATGAGATGCCAGCTTGTTTCCCTCATAACAAATTTCTTCTTGGGCTCCAAGTAACTTGTGTGAGAAAGTAGGTTAAATGTAGAGAGTGTTCATAACAGGATTATATGAAAGAGGAAGGCATGTCACATCTGAGATGGCCTAATAAGAGGAAAGCCTGGAATATAAATGGCTTGTGCAATATAATGAAGACTTTCTGACAAAATGAGATTGTCATTCTAGAACCAAACGCTGAATTACTGAAAGCTAATGTCAAACAGGATTACGCAACGTGCCCGGGGATCGCAGGTATGAAAGTCACAGAGGGGATCCTGTAATCACAAGAAGAAAAGGTCTATAAATAAGCAAACTGCTTCCTGTCAACCACATTCGGCAACTCTTCTGGCACAAAGTTCAGGCTGGGAAAACTCAGGATCAGAATCTCCTGTCGATGCTGCTCTTTTCCTTGGTAACAGCACCACTGAAATCAATACAATTACACTGGGGGAAAGATGAATCTGCCTTCTAGTGTTTCATGAAGCTGGAAGACAAAATTAATGGAAATCCCTAATATAATATAACTGACATGAATGCTACCGAGTCTGTCCTCCACACAGATCCATCAGCTTTGGTCTGCTGGCATAATGAATCGTTTTCAGAGCCCAAAGTTAGGTACTAAAGGCAGGGAAGTGAGTACACAATTTAATATGAATGACAGAAAGAGGAAAAAAACTAAGAGTTATACTAATAATATCAGGAAAACGTTCATCATATGATGATTGTTGTAACAGTAACTAGATGTTTGGTCTATCTCCAGTATCAGTTTAGAACGTTTGTAACCATGGAAGCTGATTCCAAAATGAGATATTCTGTTTTCTCATATTACATTTGATATTACAAGTTCTGATTCACGAGAATCAAATGCTTTCAGCAGCTTTTGCTGTTAAAAAGCAGATAACTCACATGCTTTGCTTATCTGGCAACACCTTTTTAAAATCAAATCAGACTTTAAGGTCAGGTCTCACTGAACATCCTTGTTAGAAGAGTGGGGGGCATCCTTAAGACAATTACACTGATCACCTCTTAATGGTGCTTCAAAACTACTTGAACATTAAAAGAATGGTTGCACACAGCCCCTGGATGACATCTTCCAGGGCAACAGGACTATAATGTAATCATATATATTAGCTTTGGCATATAAATTGTTCTTGTTGATGTTCCTGAGATGTGGAAACAAATAGGTTTAATGTGTGTTTGAGGTTATTAAGTGGGATCAGTTAATTGATTGCAACTAGGGGGGATTGTAACATCTACTAGTTATTTATTCCAAAATTGCATCAGGTACGGCTTAAATAAAACTGTTTCCTGACAATTCTAGCTATTATTAGGAAATATTTATTTCAATACTGTTCTAAGGTTTGTAAATTGCTTTAATTGAAGGCATTGCATCATTATGGAGCACATAAAGGCTTTATTCAGACATTCAGAGTTTAGCATTTTCTGGAAAATTTTTGCCCGTTCCAAAGTGAAACAGGAAGGAATTTTTCCCAGTATGTTTTACATGATTTGGACAGATTTTAAAGTTTTGGCAAGCTTCTCAAGAGGATACTAGAACTGGCTGGTGGACTCCAAAAGAAAAGTTTAGGAATTTCCAAGAACATTTATTTTCTTGCAGTTTCCTGTTTTGAATAACCTTTAACCTCAAACTTGCAAATATTTTAAACAAGGAAGAACTGAATACATATATTTTTTAAATGAACCATTTGCCTAACTTGCATGCACCTAGAAGGGAGAAAGAAAAAAAGAATAATGTTATTAGGAGTCAGCATTGTTCTCTCGTTACAGTGGCAGACACAGATTCAGAACCAGTGCTGGTGGGAAGCAGCGACTCAGTGCCACCAAACGACGACCATTACCATAAATTCCCACTAACAAAGGTTTCTGAGTGTAGTGGAGTCTGTTTTAAAAGAGACCATGCTGTCACGCAGAAGCTTAACAAATGTGCAAAGTTTATTCTAAGTAAAAATCTGCATTAGTGCAAGAGGTAACCACAGGTAAACACAATCCTCTTGGACATCTATCTACGTGGGAATAGTCCTACTAAAAGCCTCTTAGAGAGGATGACAATAAAAGTGTTGTAACGTTCTATTCCATATACAACACAACTAATATATGTTCATTCATCTAATAGATTTCCTTGATCCAAAATTAATCCTAAAGCATGCAGCAGCAGTGCAATCAGATTAACACTTAAAAGACAAACTCACCAGTGTATTAAACCTTCCAGGCATTACGAGCATGGCAGATTGCTGAAAGCATCTATGAAAAAAATCTTTATTCTTCCACACCTAATCCAAATGAGCAGGTCTGAAGGGACAGAAAGACTCTTCTGCCTTAAATTTAGGCATGCCCTGCATCCCTAATGATCAGTCTGTCTTAAACATATATCCTTTGCGTTGGCTCTGCAGACAGCAGCATCATTCACTCCAAACAGTTGTGAATATGGGGTTCACATTAACAGGAACCCCTATATTGCCTGGTCGATTTCCTTCTTAAGATGTACAAACAATAAGCTTAATATGGAAAATACACTGTTCTGATTAGAATACAGACATTCAGATTTGTCTTCCACTATTGGGTTTTACATGATAAAAAATCACTGTTGCTCTGAAAGGGTTTTGTATTGGTTTTCAAAAACATTAAAGGGTTCATAATTTGTCCTGTTATGGCTTTCTAAAACTAGCATGCTGAAGACCAAATTCTGTGATTTTGCAGAGCTATATATGCACATGCATATATATACGTAGACAGAATTATTTTAAAACTGCTGTTGTCACAAAAAAGATATACACAATGTCTTTCACTGGATCACTCCCAACCCCAAATTATTTTCATTTTGTTTAAATAAGTTATTTTTTTAAAACAAAACAAAACAAAACAAACAAACAATAAACAACCAACTGTAAGCTTCCATCAAGGACAACTGTCTACTGGATGCAGTTCGTCTTCCTGCAATGCCATCCTAACAAATATGTGCAAGGCTAATTTTCTTCTCATAATCTTACGGTAGTTTGGAGCATTCAGACTGAAATACAAATTCATACAGTAGTATATTAATAAATCTTAGGATTCTGCATTTTTAAATCTTAAAAACATACAACATTAACTTAGGCAGTTAACTCATTCACATAAGTCTACTTCTACTTGATTGATACAGTCCTGAATATGGAGCTCAGCTTCAAGCCGTTGGGATACATTCAAGACAAACTCCCATGACATCAACATACCACATAGGATTCAGCTCCTTCACACAGCATCCAGGGTCCTTCTGGACCCCGGAACAAGTATGCTCTGCTCCAAGCTGCCGCTGGTAGATCTCCCACCGGCCACACTGCGTGACATTCCTTGCAGGCCTTTCAGCCCCCTTTAGGTACCTGAATCGCCCTCACCAGCAAAGGATGAAAGGCAAGGCAGAGATGCAGCAGTACATCAGCAGGCAGTTGACACGCATTGTGCTTGAAGAGGGTGGAAAAATCGGACAACTTGCCTTTAAGAGTTTCTCACACACTCCAGCGTTCATACAAGTGGCAGCAAATTTTGAGTACCAATTCACGTTATGTCCACTCCGAAGCACGGAGAGTCTGAGGGGTTTCTAGCGGTGCCCCAAGCCTGCACCAACTTCAGCTTGACTCGCAAATGCTCTCTGCTAGCGAAGACGCAGTGTCAGAGGCCATACACACAGGCAATGCGGCGACAACCTCTGCAAAACTCTGAGACGCTACCTGGAAAATCAGCCTTTCAGAGGGCCTCATGTCCAATACAGGTCAGCAGCAAGGCAGGTCTTTACAATGCTGCAAACACAAGTCGTGTTGCCACCTTTGTGAGTTTGCTGCTATTCTAATACATTTTCCAATGCATCTGTAAAGATGCACAAGAGTTTAACTCACTTTTCATTTGTGGTTTTTCTCTGGGTCTGGAAAGCTTTTAGGCTAATGTCAAATTCTGTCTTAACACACCAGAGATTGACAGCGAAGGCTAATCACATCCATGATGCGTTTCAAGATTAAATTGAAGAAATCCTTTACATTAAAAGACAGAGTGGCAGAGAGGAATGTCTGAATAATCAGCAACAAATCGTCAGGAGGGAGTTAGCTCTTCCAGTGGAGAAGATTTCGGAATAAGACCCCTTTTTAAAAAATAAAAATAAAAACACCACCACCTACATGTATATAACATTTCATTATATAGTAATATATCTTCAAATAGTACCCTAGAGCTGCAAAGACAGATTCTGTCCCAGCCTCAGGTGCCGTCATCCATGGCTGCATTTAGGGTTTAAGAATTCTTATCTGATGCAGTGGACTTGTAAGACACATCCCCCTACTTTTAAGAAAGGTCACTGGGTTTGTCTGGGAAATTCTCAGTCACCAGGAAGCAATGTGAAAGGCCTACACATTTACATACCTACCGTTTGAGAACGGACGAAAATGGGCTGCCTTAGAGACCACAGGAAGAGACAGAAATAGAGGTGACAGCATAAGTATTAGAGGCAGGATGACCAGTAACGTCATTAATGTGAGGTGTTCTCCAGCTAAAAATCGATTATGTAGTCATTTTTCAGGAAGATCGCTTATGAATTCAATTCAGATATTTTTCATGTCCTATAGGTGGAAGCCACGCTAATAGACGGAAATGAGGGTTCTCCCCGTTGATGATGTGAATATTAAGGAGAATTAAAAATTCTTCCTCTGGAAGGACTGATTGAAACACCTGTGACAGGCGCCTCTGCAGGGCTGTTTTAGCTTTAAACTGGAGCTCACCCAAACTCTTTCGATCCCAGAGTTTACTGCAGCAAAAGCTGCTATATCCAGACAGTCACTCAAACTGAAACATTTGTTTTCCAGAATACCAAAAACTAGATCATGACATAGGCTCTGCTTCTCTCCAGTATTTACCATTTGCTGGGCAATGACTTCTTGCTCACTTCTGTTTCTGTCTCAACAAAGGCTGACCCTAAAATGACCAGAGCAGTAGCCTTAGCGGCTATGGCAATAACTTAAAGCATTTTCACCCTCCATTTAGTTTAGATCTTTCTTACTGTTAGAACTGCTATTCCTACAGGATTAATTATAAATAGTTATCTACTGATATCTACAGTAATACATTTTGCTTCCGAGCATGCACCACTGAGTTTTATAATGGGTTGTGTATACACTGCAAATGTTAAACAATATTTTCATTGGTAAATGACAGGCAACGTGTATTTGCATTTCCTGAGAGATTTAATGGCGCGGCGGGATAGCAGTATGGAAACCGGGAATTAACATTCAGACTTGGCGCCAAAGCCATCCCCAGGAAAGAATCCACGCTGCCTATCAACTAAAGAGAATTTGAACCTATTTACTCTGTTACACTTTGGTTCTTGGGATCAAAAGTTACTCTGTTTTTACCATACCCTATGCTTCAGCTCCTCCTTTCTTTCTCCAAAAACGCTGTTTGTCTCCCAACAAGCAAAATTTTCTTCCAAGTTGTCCCAGAGCCCTGCCCTAGGCGCAGCTGCGGAGGGATGGTGTGCTTCCAGGTGCCAGCCAATGGCCAAACAACTGCTCTGCTCTCCTTGACTGCTTTTGGATCAGCTCAACACATCAGCACACTCACAGAGTGAATTTCTTCCTCTACAGTGGCTCAAGAGCTGCCACAAACTTCCAGTAGCAAAAGCAAGGGCATTGTTGACACTGACAGGGAATTAGGGGTTCCCAGCAAAGAAAAAAGGAAAACCAGTCTAGGAAAGTGATCCTGCCTCACGTTCACCACCCAGAAACACTTGGCTCTCACGATGCTTGTAAAACTTGCTTCTAGAGTGCTTAAAAGCTTTAGGAAAACGACTGCTACCTAGGACACAGCTACTCAAGAGTTAGATAAAACTTAAAAGCCAAGTAAGGCAGCAACAAATCTTTTTTTCCATGAAAGCTTCAGCTTATTTGCAGAGCATCAATAACTAGGCAGAAAGGAACTAGAAAATCATTTGCATTTTATTTGGTGTTCAGTTTTACTTTCTAAACCAAATTAATTCTCCCTTAATTCTCTGAAATGCCAAGTCCCTTTAAGACCACTGGGAGAAGGTTACCAGGTTTTCAAGCTACAGCATACATCTAAGTGACACTGCACGTTCCTCCATCTCATGGTAACACAGAATTTTATGTTCCAAGTGAAGAAGCGGCCAAACTTCCAGGCACGCGGAGGAGGCTTCAGACTTGTTTTGGTTATTTTCCCTCCCTTCCTGTGTGTCCATGGCACAATCTGCTGAATTCATTTTGCAGGGATATTTTAGTATTTCTTCTCTCACACGATTTTAATGTATTTAATCTGACAAACTTGGATCTAAAATCTGCACAGATCCATTTTTCTGAACTGTTTTGAAGTCTTAGAGCTCCTGCTTTACAAACTCTCTCTGAAATCAGTTACACCTGATAAACACCCTCCTAAGTGTATTTCAAGAAAATCTCTCTCAAATTGAATATTTCCTATCCTTTGTAAGTGGGCATACAATGGAAGGCAGGGGAACAGAAAATTAGGAGTTCAAAGAAGCTTCCTGAAAGGAGAACTTTGCTTATGGAGCACTAGCATCGACCAAAAATGAAAATGATTCCTGAGAAAACAGCATCATCACATTGGTGATAAATAACAAAGGGAGTTTTCTTCTTGCCACTGGTGGCAACAGAACTGTACAGGAGGGCACAAGAGCTTGTATCTTAAGCTGGTATCTTTCTTGCTATGCAGACCTGTTGCAGAATGACATGCTGTGAGTGTGCACAAACCACGGCATGCCCATTTGGGTTAGACCTCATTAAAAATAAATTACATATATAAATATAAAGCTTTAACATTTAATACTTCAACGTAGCATTTTTAGACATTTACTAAGAAGAGTTACTTTTCCCATGGAGGCTTACAAATGAAGTTTAGAAATTTTAAGCAACCCAACCATCACGATCACCGATTTTTGACTGTGACACCAGTGCCCCAGCACCCTGTAGCACATCCCACCCCACCCCACCCCACGCAGATTCCCCCCGCTATCAGCAGACTGAGAGCACTCTCTCGTGGCTGGCCACTAACTGCCTTGTTTCGTGACATAGCACGTAAATGGGTTGAGATCAAAACCTTAAATCACAAGACTGAAAGTGTGCACAACCCCCAAATTTCATGGTTAACTGCGTAACTGAAGCAGTACGTCGGTGCTGCCTGGAAACTAACGTATGTTTACGCTTCAAAAATTGACAAAGGAAAAAATATCACCTTCAAGAGTACTTGTACAGCACTTCTGAACTCAAGATGAAATTCACACCTGTGCAATAAACCAGCGCAGCCTCTAACCCCATGCAAAAGAGAGCTTAAATGGAACTGGATGGTGCCTAGGTCTTTGAAATATCTCTAAATGAGACAAACTGGCTCTGCAATCCAGTTCATGAATAAATTAGTTTACATTTTTCCCCCTACATTTGTAACTTGTCAAGCAGCAGAAGAAACAAACTATGTTTCAGCACACACACATTCAAATGTTGAATTTATTTCTCTCTTCAGAATCCCTGTCTGGCACTGCTGCCCCAACCATCCTGCGAGGAGCGGCTGCGGGACACTGAACTCACCTTTCCCAGGAGCCAGCTCCCAGGTGTCTTAACTGCACCGGGGCACTTTGGTGAGATTGTGCTAACTGCAGATGGAGAAAGCCATCCTAACTATCTGTACCTCTGGGTCTTCAACAGGAAAGTCTGTTATTCGGGTTCCTTTCTCAGTACATTAACACCTCTGCTTAAAACCAATTAATATTGAAGGAAAGTCTTCAAGTAAACCAAACCTAAGACTAAACACCATCATACATGCGGTGCTGAAAAAAATATTCTGATTTAATCATCACAAGTATGGCATGGTGGATAAGGCCCTAGGACTGAAAGAATTTAGATTCACTCCCTGTGCTGTCACAGACCTTAGCTGTGACCTCTGGCAAGCCATTAAATTGCCTTGTCCTCAATTTCCCCCTTTGAAACAGGGACAGATGCGGCTCCATCTGTACCGAGGGATGTGCAGCCATGTGGCCACTGCCACTTCGTGCAACACAGCAACGTAAGTCACTGCAGCAGGTACTATGGAGGAGGTGTAATTCCTACTACAGTTCATGGAAGAGGTGTACTTCTTCCTCTTCCCTCTCTGTAAACCAGCTCTCCCATAAAAACAGAGATCCTCACCCGTCTTTTCGCCAAACCTTTGTCCAATATGCCAATTTACTTTTGCAGGTCAGGAGTTTTTCCTTATCATGTACTGGCAAAATAAGCTTTATAATAAACTTAACTTTGGTTATCCCATCTCTTGCCTTTATGTCCACTAAAATGTCTCAATGAAAGGCACCTCCAAAAGGAGGCACCCTATTGCTTGGTATCAGCTTCAGCCTCCTCCTATCAGCTTCATGGTACAGGAGATTCAGATCAGGTGGGTATGGCCCCAAGGCTCAGAAGCCAGTCTCTTTCAGTCTCTCTGATCAGCTGCTTCTGGAGGCAAAAGATAGGGGCACACCTTGGCTCTTAAGCAAGCTGCTGTTTCCACAAAGGCTGCCAAGTCTGAATGACAACACCCAAATAGGCAAATGGTGACCTTGTGAATGGATCTCTTTCCAAATACAGAGTGGCCTCAGCAAAGCCTGTATAAGAAGAGGCTACAACATCACATATTTGTGTTTGTTTTGACCTATGGATCCATAAGAACGGCTGCATAGGAAAAATAAGCAATGTAAATTGTTCAGTAATTGTCTCGGTACGAGACACATGCAACCACAAAGGAGGAAATAAAGAAGAGAGAATTTTGAATCTTTCATCTAGCTGAAAACTGACCTTCCTTAGCTTGCAACTGCCTGTAGGAGTCCCAGGACAGGTTGTTCTGACATTCTTTTAACATCGTTTCATCAGCACAGCCAAAACTAATCACAAGAATATTACCCGATGACAGGTGCATTTATTCTGTCAATTAAATCAGATGGTTAAATCGAAATGTGCCCCAAATCTCTCTTGTTTGCATTATCCATATTGGCATTTCTTGGCTGTGGTTCATTGCTGGCTGGAAGTCATCCAGCCCCTGCAGAGTCACTTTGCAATACTGTGCCAGCAAGTTTACATACTCTGCGGCGCTGGTTACAGTGAGGCCAGTGTGGTCCTGTAGGACTGACCTGAAATGTTGTTTCGCACACACACACACACACAAAAACCCCTCTTAATGAAGGAAACTTAGATCAATAGTTTTGCAATGGGGAAGGATATATCACTTCACAACAAACCACCAGTGGTGTACACAAACAAAACCAGAAGGAATAGAGACTTAACGCTACCAAAAGCCTACCGGGTAAGATTACAAAATAATCTGATCTCCCTGTAAGACATTTTTAAAAAAGATTTTCTGTTGGGAATAAAAAGATGTTGCCTGTAATCCATCACAACTTTTTCTTTTTTTTTTTAAGAAAAAAAAAAAAAGTTTGAGAAAAGCAATAGACATTCAGGTATAATCATAATGGAGGACAAGAAGAAATGAAGAGCCATCTCCTGTTACCTAATTACCCAGGAAGTCTCTAAGCTAGGGGTGAGTTTACATAAAATATTTGCTGCAATGACAGTTGCAATGGAGCACACTAAGGATGAGGCCAAGTTTTTCATTTTGGTTTTGTGGTGTACATGCCAACATATTTCAGCCAAGATTTATTTTCCCTGCAGCAGTGGTGGCTTTGCAGTACCAAAAAATTAGACCTTTTTTCCCTGTATTATGTTTATGATGTTGTAACTTCGTAGAGTGCTCAACTCTCCCATTTATGAAGGGAGTTGTGCTCCCTTTTGTCACCGAGGAGAAACGCACCCTAGCAGGGTATTCAGTCTCGAGGCAATGTTACGTTGGCAGAAGACCACGGCAGATAGACACGGTTTGCAGTTTCAGCTCCCTAGGAGACACCCATCTAATCCCAATCTCTTTCCCAGCCTCCAGCCCTGTTCTATGCTACCGCGTCCTTCGCAGCTCAGAAGAATCCCTTGCTGCCAGCTCTTCTGTAAAAGATGCAGAACATTGCTGCGTCCAGTTCCCCGTGAAAAGATTGGTCAAACCCCCAAACTAGAGCTGGGATATATGGAAGAATAAGTACATATAAGTATTGGTTTGCTACATATTCTCTTAACCTTTGCTTGCTGGCCTGAAACATTTCCTTTGCTGTCTGATGTTGCAGACATTTACACACTTGTCTTGCTAGTGGTTTTACCCATGGACAGGCCTCTCCAGGAGTTTCCATGCAGTCAGGTAAATATCTTTTACTTCTAGGTTTTAAAAACTCATTAGTGTCTTGAACTGAAAAATAGCAGGCTTAATCCTGCAATCAAGAGCATCTGTACAATTCACAAATAAGCTGATGCGAGTTCTGCGTAACACAGAATATAGTCCTATAAAACATCTGTGAAAAGTATAGGCATATTTTTCCTTTCAGCGTATGGTACCTATCTAGGCACTAATGAGTTCTGGACAACATGCTAGTCAACAATCTTTCAAAGCATTACATTTCTAAATCATTTGCAAGGATTTAGTTGCTCATTTCCCACTGGCTTTAGAAGGGGCAGTGTGGCTAAATCCACAAAAACACTATGAAACTTTAAAAAAATCAACTTACCTTAAAGGTCAGTGGTTCAGTGTTGTGCTTAGGGACTATAAACCAGGAAACAGTTTATTCTTTAAGTGTCCTATCCATGCAGAAGACCAATAACATAATGCCATACTTTTGTGCACACGCAGCCACCACCCAATATCTATCTGCCTGTGTTTGAAGCCAACACTGATACTCTGCGGCTATGTAACTTTGGATCAGGCCGCTGTAAAAAGAGCTGTAAGAAGCCTTTCCAGGGCCTCCTTCCCTTTGCTATATTTATAGGAGCTGCATTTGTGGTCAGGATCTTGTCCTCAGTCTTCATCTGAGCTATGCCACATGTGTCTGGCCATGAATTTTGGGGTTCACAATAACCCAGATCCTGAACTTGCATTCCTGGCTTGGCCTCAAACTGACCACTTTACCGTGGATATCTCTGGTGATCTGGACCATTGCTAACCCTGCTTACCATCACTGGACAGGAGTTTTCCCCGTCACTGAACCTAATCTTGCTTTACACTGGTACTACACTCCGTCAGTGACGCCCATCATTCTTGCTGCCACCCTCAGCTCCTGGCTCACACCTTTCTTTATGGAGAAAAGGGAGCAGCTACCCACCACTGCTGCTCCCTGCACAGAATAAACACAGCATGCGTTCTTGCCTTTAAAAGAAAAGCAGTTAATGTGAAGTCACCTCCCTCCCAAAAGTACCGGAGTGCCACAGGGTGTCATTCACAGCAGCACGTCTCTGAAGGCGATGATGGTCCAGGGGAGCAAACAGGTCTGATGTCAGATCAACAGAAGCATAACTGTGAAATCCTGGTACTTTTTATTGCAGTTGTCCTAAAATAAAGTAAAAATGTATAATTAACCATTTACAATTAATCGCCTCTTACAAGAAACACCATAGCAAGGCTCTAATTAGAGTATACTATTATCTAAAAATTAGTTCATGACCCATTTTCTGATTATTGATGCAATTTCACATTTCTAAGCAAGTAATAAGCTATTAAATATCATATATCTAGTTATTATTATTGAAAGATATGGATTAATGAAAATTATGTGCTGATTCTTTCAGTCTAAGGCCTCAAAGTCAATTCTTAAATCTGTCCTACATCCAACAGGAAGCAAGTACAAGGATTTCCATGCCAGCATCGAGTTGTAAGATGATGGCTTTAAAGTCACAAGCAGACATTGTTTTTAAACAAGAGAAAGCTATGTACAGCAACAGGATTCTGTACGAAGGGTGACACAGCTTATCTTGTCACTGTTGTTCCCAACACCTCTTTTTTTTTTTCTTTTTTTTTTGAAGAACGCACTATTACAATTAATCACCCATGATAATTTTAAAGCTTAATCAATGGACTCGTAAAAAAAAATAAAAAAGTTTTAAAGTTGCCTTTTCCTGCGGCTTCCCATATTGTAATAAAAATGTGAATCTTAAAATGGAAATATTTTCACCATTTTTAACCAGGTTCACCAGTTAGATACTTATTTCCTCTCTTTACATACGTAGATTTCAGTGAGGTATTCTGATTTAAGAATATTCAAGCCCTCCCCCCAAACAACTCACACTTAAATTCCATTTATTTTCATGTCACACTAATATAAAAAATAATGGGGAATCACCTGGCTTTTTAGCTAAAATATTAAGGTTTGCTGCCAAAAGACCTTAACAAGGAGTTCGTGTAAAAGTACTATTCTCATGCAAGGCCATGCAAAAGAGGCAGTAAAAATCTGTAAGAATAACTAGAAAACAAGTAAAGCACAAGTCAGAGCATTAGCTTTCATTACTTAAAACCACAGCTTTCCTGAGATACCTCCTAAAATACCTATCATTTAAAGAAATATTCTAATATGCATTATGTAATATATGTTAGAAGAATAAATGCCTATCTGTTAGGCACACTGTATTAAAAAACACACCGTACACACGATGTTTCTCTCCTGTGTTCCACATCCTTCCGATTTACCAATAAAGCTAATGCCCATTTAGGGGAATACATTGTGGGACGACAGTACAGCAATATTAAGTAAGGCAACCATATGTTTCCTCCTTTTGCCATACTGTTTGTGACTGCCCCTGACTCTTGGTGGATTTGATCCCTCATCAGTTTGCCTGGTGCTGATGGAATGCTTTTTGCAGGTGTTTTGTTGATATAATGCACAACACAGATTTCAGAAAGCTGAGCTCCCTTGTGCCTGTACCAACATTAGCTCCTTGTTTTCCCTTATGACACAGCCTGTAGAGGTCTGCTCCAGGTTCTTACTTTACAAAATTCTCTTAAATATCATCATAAGAGTGAATGTCTGTACTGTAAATAGCTGAAAGAAGGATATTCAGATCCATTTTTTTATTATTATTTCTTTTAAAGGGCAATCAGTGAAAGCCAGGTGACGATATCACATACAGGAAAGACTTTTTCAGCAAGATTCCCCATCTTAAATGCTAACAGAGGACTACACAACCAAATAACAAGCTTTTAAGCATAGCTAGATTCAAATCCTCATTTAAAGTTACCATTCCATTTTCCATTACAAAAATTGGTCCAACTTGAAGAGCAGCAATAAGGTACGAGTTTACACAACGCAGAGTAGTGTATCAGCTAAAAGCTGGCACAAACCTAGCCCACCACCAGAAACGATCCTGTCCTGGGGAGATTTTGTGTTTTGCCGTGGTTTTGGACAACCCCACCACTCTGTGCTCGTTCTCTCCGCAGACACTGGGTAGGTGCACAGTGTCTCAAGGAAGTCATCAACAAGAGGGAGAAAATAGAAACACCACAAGAGGAGAAACTCTAAGTTTATATATTTTTATGTTAATGTGCTGGTAAGAAAAGTGCCCCATTTGGGAAGCCGTAAAAAAAAAAAAAAAAAAAAAAAAAAAAAAAAAGCGTTAGCAGATCTCCAAGTTAGAGCACAGACGCTTTCTATGCAGATGGAGGATTTAACAGAAGTAAAATGATAACCACATAGTCGAGAGACTAGAAAAGAGACCTTGATGTTTGATAGTTGTAATAACCTGCAGAGTGCTCTAATGGCTCAGGGATCAGGTGCAGAACTACAGCAATAACAAGAGCTGAATAATTATCTCAGCCATATCTGTATAACCACAGTCCCAGAGTATGAACTATATAAGGAGGCTTCTGCTGCCTCTCCAAGATTTCCTGAAATGTTAAATCACTGAATTGGGAGCACTTCCAGCATTAGTACTGCCCAGTTAGAAAGAAATAAAGCCCAGAATCCTCCAGTGGCAGTTCTAATGTCTTTGTTAATTATGAATTATGGGTAAACATGCAGACTCACAGAGGTCACGGCTGTCAGCAACAATACTTTTCAAGAAGGATTTTTATGAGGGTCTTTTTCATTTTGCCATAATGTCCTTTATATATACATAAAATGCACCACGAATACAAAAAAAATAGCATTTGTTTTTAGGGAAGACGTAATTATTTTTCACTTGCTTCCTACCCTCTGCACCATCGCGCACCCGCTGCCAGTACAACCCAGTTGATAACTGTAAGCTCCTCTGTGAATAACAACAGCTGCGCAATTCCAGGGACCAGGCAGGAAGAGTCACTGGGGCTGGGGTTAGGTTAATGATCAGACACTCTGTTAACAAGAAAGTGGTGGTTTTTGCAGTGAATGGCCAGTCAGGATCCCATCAGCGGCAGTCACCTTTCACATAGCGTAGAGAAACAAAAGCTGCATACAGTATGCTTGATTAACCTCACTTAAATGGCAATGCTGATCTCAAATCTGTCCCCAGAGTGTATATAAACAGGATTAAAATTATATTATGTGTGGATCCTACCCAACAAAAGCAACTGGCACAAAATCATTTTAATTCGGTTAGAGGCTGTAACTCATTCAACTTTGGCAATATTCCTTCTCTGTCCCATCAAAGAACTTTTGGGACTCAATGCAAGTTGCAGAAGGAATAAAGCAGACTTGGAGACAACACTGTCCAACGTGACGCCAGGTTCGTAAGACATCTACAGGGAACTCAGAGGATAACATTCAAAATAGCCACGTGAAACTTCATAGAGGGTACAATCCTACTGTTTTCAAAAGGAGAAACCTGTAACAAATTCCCTTTGCAATAGTGGTTTTGGATAAGTTAAATTCAAAAGATTCAAGTCCAATTTAAGAAACATTACTGCTAGGTGAGTTGCTTGAAAGCTCTCCATGAGTCAAGAAGCCACAAGAACCTCAACAACACATGATTTCAGCCCCATTTTGAGCCTGTGAAAATAAAATTATGCAGGACATCTTTTCAGGACCTCAGTTTTTAGGGAAAGGCAAAAGGAGAACTTTCTTCTGACACTGGATGCATTTTCCGCATCTTATGGTTAGAACATTACAGTAAGATAGGTGACACAAACTTCTCCTACCTAGTTCTTCTGGATTGATATAAGCAATTCTTACAAACCCTTGTGAGTAGCATCCAACAGATACAACCCAGTGATGCTGCCGTGGTTTGCATTTGTCTGTGTGTGCTCTTTGGTTCCAAGGAAGCCAAGTCTAAAATGCAACCTTCCAGAAGATGCAGGTTTTATTTTATTTTATTTTATTTTTTTCTCTGAATAATTACAAACATTATAGAAAACAAACAAACAAACAAACAAAAAAACAGGAACAAGATCCTGAAAATTAAGCTGGAAACTTGAACATTTTTCACAGCACTGCTGGTGGCCAATAGCATTTAGTTCTCTAGATTATTGCAATCTTGAACAAACAGATCTCACCTGTGAGCCCTATCTGCAGATACAGGTTAGACATTTCATAGTGGCTAATTCATACAAACTCACATCCTGGGACAGAAATCTAACCTTGGCCCACGTGGCCTGCATGAGAAAATCAAGGTCAACAGTATTCTGCCTTTGTTAGAGGCAAACCTTGTTGTCCACAAAAACAAAAGAAAACACACATTAGCATCAACCTCTCTAATTTGAAGGAAATCTGGTAAAGAAAAGGAGGAGATAACTACAAAGCCTCTGCACTTAGTTGGAAGCAATAACAACTGCAGAAAACAAGCAAAAAAAAAAAAAAAAAGAGAGAGGGTGAAATCGTTATCCCGTTCCTTGGCACAACTATAAAACCCTGTAATCTGCGATATATTCCATAGGGGGCACATGGGCAACATGGGAGAGTCCTAAGTAGAAAAACTATTTTCCATACCAAAGTATCACTAGCAGGTAAGAAAACTGACCATTATGTTACATAATAAAGATAAGTCATGTGTACTTGAATAGTTAACAGATGGACTAATTAGAGGCTGAATTATTTGTGGTATAAATGATAGCTGGTGAAATCAAGGTTACCGAGGGAAATGGACTTGACTTTGCAAAAAACAGAGGTTATTTGCGGGGCTAAGGCAAATTGCCTCTCAAAAGAAAGGGTTAACAAGCAATGAAAGAACAGAAGTGCATCTAATTAAAAGGCATACCAAGGCATGCAGAGAGACTACAAGGGTAAGCAAATGGCAGAGACCACATTTGTGTGCAATACATGAAGAGGCAAGTGTGGAATAACATATAGATAACCAGGACGAAGGGCAAGGTGTCAGGCAGGTAAAATAAGCTTCTATCTTAAAAAGGTGCATTGTTCTTGGAAAAAAAATGGTACAAATAAATATACACAAGCACATGTAGAGAAAAAATGTGCAGAGGACAGGAGGTATCTGAGGGGATCTTTGAACAGGAATAGTGTGAAATGACTTGGCTTGTGACAAAATATATGGATAAAAGCAATTTTTGAGAGAGAATTTTAGACTATTTTCAATGAGATGCCATTGCTTAGCTTGAACGATGACCTTTAGAAATCTTCCTTTCCTCCCCCCACTTTGTCAGTATTAAAAAGCCTATTGGAAAGATAACATCGCTATACAGGTAGGTATCATTGTTTAAACCCTGAAGTAAAAGAGGGCCCAAAATGCAAAACACATGAGGTAGCCAAAAAGAGATCTACACTGAAACCATCACTGTCTGGGCTCACGTAGCACAGACAACATTACGAATGAAAAGGAAATACCTACAATTGTTATACTTGCAAACCATTTTGTAGCTGTAGCTCTGGGTCAGCACTTGTCAACAGATGGTAGAATCCACAAAGGAAAGGTAAGAAAAAACACTGTTGTGTACAGCACTGCCCAGGCTTCAGAAATTGGCATGAAATTAAAAGATACTAATCAAAGGAGATCTCAACTAGGAAGGACCTTCTTGTGGGTGCACAAAAGCACTTGAAAGTAGCAGAAACAAAGCGACAAGAGTGTAAAATCAGTCAAGTGCTATCTATTTCTGTAACAAAATTTGTCAAGCCCAGAGGAGAAGCACAAAATGACACAACCTTAGAGAAAGCCTGAGAGAGTAACTCCAGATGACTGGGCAAAAGGAAAAAAAAAAAAGTCACAGCACCTCCAAGAATACATATAAAGCTATATATACACACACGGGTGCGTATTGAGACGATGAAGATGAAAATGCTACATATAAAGAATTCTTGCACAAAGCAGACCATGCCATAATAGTCCACAGCAGGAGGGCAGAAACCTTCAGCATAATCCACAGTGCCCATTTGGGCACTGAGAAAGCAAGAAAACAGCCTAAGGTGCTTCATTTTCGTCAGGCTCAGTGATGCTACAGAAGGTCAAGGGTAAAGTCCAAATTCTATTATAAAGTAAAGGGCTAAACTACAGGCAAGACTTCTACAGGTATGAAATGGTGTAATAAAATAATAAATAATAAGCCAGACCCACTGGAATCACATCACAGCCCTCTGGTTTCAGATCTAAGGCTGGCACATTTTTATTTCAGTTTAGAGAAAAAGGTCATCCCCTGTTAATGGACTCATTTCCATAGAGCCTGGTCTAACACACCACCGACATTAACGGTGTCTTTTCATTGACCAAAATGGGCTTTCAAGGAGCATCTTCTGCATTTCTAATTGAGCTGCCGGATGACACTGTAGCAGCAGTGTAATAACACTTTATAAATCATATTTGCTTGGAATGGGATTCCTGATGGGTTAATATCTTCTAAATAGGCCATGACTGCTCTCATTTCTAGGTTGCATATGACATCTAATCCTCTAGCACCGTGTTATTTAGGGGCACTGGCTCAGAGACTTCTCGGAATCCTCAAATGAAATAAATAAATAAAAGCCTTGTGCTGGAATTTGGTGATGTTGTTGACCCAGAAAAATCTAGTGGAACTGAAGCAGTTGTGGAAAGTTCTCGAAGTACTTCGAAAAGTTATAAATGTAATTCTAAACAAAGCCGCAAACTATTACCTTACACGTTCCCTTTCCTACTCCCATACCCACCAAAACAAAGCTTTGCAAGGAACGTATTGGATCCATCTACTCTGCCCGTGGCAGAATAAACGTCAGCTGAGCCTGTTTCTTGGCAGAGACCCTGATCTCAGATACGGCCCCAGAGCTGTTGATCTGTCTCATGTAACCTACTGTGCAAATAGTTAATTTTTTCCAGCTGACAAATTTTTAAAAAAGCACATACACAAAACCCACAACACCAACACAACAATACTAGTGGCTTGGATCAACCCAAGAATAGTTTTTACAGCAAAACAATTATCATTTCACACTCTAAGAAGGAAATTAGATTTGTTTCAAAATGAAAGTATTTTGTTTCAAAATGTAGAAATGAAACATAACCATTTCTAGCTTGTGTGAAAAAAACTCATTGAATCTGAACTGAATTCACAAATAATTTTGGCTCTTCAGCTTCACACAATAAACCTCTTGCCTGATTACCGTAATTCTTAATTAGGAGCAAAGCTGCACTCAACGAACAAGGGCAAGCATATACATCACGGACGTTAACACCCTGAAACACATGCTAAGCACACTTCTTTATGCGCTGACTCCAACCCTGTAAACTTAGTGTATGTGGAAGTCTTCATCCTGGGAGAGGCCAACTGCAGTGCCTGAGTCTGGCCTTCACCACCAGAGACAACATCTAGGCTGCAAGCAGAGGTGCCACACTGCGGTATCCTGCAGTCCCGCTCCCCAGACTGCCCAGCTGGGGAGCTAGCTGCAGCACAGCACAGTTCTTCCTGCCGTGCACCTGCATTCCCATCTGAAGAGAACTGAAGCATGAAGGAAGCAGGGTCTCTCCTAGTGTAAAATTAGGGTGCAGCTGAGAAGAGCATCTCCCTCTGACACTACTTTTTTGGAGAACAGTGAGAATGAGGGTGAGGCACGAGTACAGAAGTATCACAGCAGCAGGTCCTCAGCTATGGGACTCACTTGGCCAAGGAGAAGAATGAACAGGGAGTAACTACTTTAAAAACCTAAATGCCCACGTATCTAGATTTATTTTTTAACCAAGTAATTCAAATGCATACACATGCACACAAGTTCAAGTCAAATATTCACAAATACAGAGAAATACACACATGAAAAAGGTTTACTCAAGCAGGATGAAAAGGAAGATGTGGATGGAGAGGGAGAATAAAAGTGTTATTCCTATTTGGAATACTTGGAAATCAGAGCTGGGATAACACCACCACAGTTATATGCTGATCCTTTAAAGGTCTCCAAAATCAATGGGGGTCCTCAAGTGTTTGAAGTTTATCATATGCTGAAATGAGGTTTAAGACTGGAAGCGGACCTTTCTGCAGCCATGACCCAAGCCCCTCCAGCTGGGCCATATTTGTGCCACGGCAGCCAGACCAGAGACCTTGCAGAGCCACGGTCATGAGCTCCCTGCCTGCACCCCACGATGCTATGTGGGGCAGGAGGCAGCAGCAAGCGCTGTCGGCTCAGCAGGAGGGCGCCCGCTCAGCGCAATCTTCTTATTGTCTTCTCCTGCTCCCATTTCTTCTTCCTTGTTTCTCATTTTTGCTTTATCCCTTTTTTGTTTTTGTTGCCTGAATGTACTTCTAGAGTCCCTTGCCATGGCAACACCTGCAGGTGAAGGCAGAGCTCATCATCCACAAGCTTTGCCAGTGCTGAAGAGGTAACTAATCACTCCACAAGTAGAGAAGTGCTATCTCCAAGATACCCATGAACAATTTGCAAACGTGGGTGTCCCTGAAGCACCCGCTTCTCACAGGTGTTTCGCTTGCTTCTGCGAACATCAGTAAAAGCACTTTTTCCCCTGTTTGCATCTCATCACGTACCTTGCCTGCGCTACTTCACACAGAGCTGTAAACTCGCAGCTTAACAGGGCTAAGGAGACAAGTCTCTTCTGCATCGATTAATATGTGACAGGCATTAACAATAGGAAAGGTGCTTCCGTGCTCCCAAAGCCCGAGAGTTTGCACTGATGCCATCAGGGGAAGCTCAGCCACAGCAACTCAGGAACAGAGAGTGGTCAAATCTCTGTATAAAACAGAGGTAGGTCACCATTTCTCCTGCCTATAATTACAGGTTCCGCACATGCCGCAGGAGGGCTGGAATACAGCAAATACGCAGCGTAGCCTTTGGTCATCTAAATAACGGGGTGGATTTTGGAAAGAAGCAGCTTGAAACCTTAACAGACCTACACCTAATGACAACACATGAATTTGCTATCACGGCTGTTGGAGACCACGCAAGTGACCAGCTTCCAAGACTGGGAGGCAGGGCAGACCAAAAAAAAACCCCAGCCCTAATGCAATGCATGTAAGCTTATTAGAACAGTTGTGCTTCTCAAGGGGAGATGCACAGCACCCAAGGAGGTGTAACATTTTAAAATATT